>VDFB02051197.1:43587-106589 GCA_007258455.2 Sequoia sempervirens
TTCATTGAGGAACAATTATACATTTAAAAGAAGAAATAGAGTTTCAGAGTGCCATTCAGATGTTCCAAAAATGACAGAGATACAGAATTGGGAAAATAAGCAAGGTAGCATTTCAGATGCTTTCTTTTATTTCATGAAGAAACTCATATTTTACAAGGCTTTATTTGATTTCGACAATCAGAATGATATTACAACATTGCATGTAAATGCATTTTATTTTCAAATGAGAAGTAAGAATTGAAATCAAAGATTCACACAAGCCGTGGATGTGACTGTTATAATACATTGCTAATAGCACATTGCACTATTAAAGATGCATAAAATAAAACATATAAGTGATGACATAATCATCATTGCCTGATTATCGACGTTTGATGCTGGATG
The DNA here is from genome assembly GCA_007258455.2 of Sequoia sempervirens. Taxonomy (NCBI): domain Eukaryota; kingdom Viridiplantae; phylum Streptophyta; class Pinopsida; order Cupressales; family Cupressaceae; genus Sequoia; species Sequoia sempervirens. The sequence continues at coordinate 43,972 of VDFB02051197.1, forward strand.
GTGCACCGTTGTCTTCTTGTTCTCCGTCGACCTGTAAGAGAAAAGACGAGGTGTTAGTGGCTCCGAATATGACGTAACCTATATGAGGCACCCACAATAGTACAACCTACCATTAACCATGCATTGAAACAATCAATCAAGTGCATTACAAAAGAAATGAGCTGAAGGAGAAATAACAATATCATGATCAATATGTTCTATTTTTTATGCTAACATTGCTTGTTTCCTTGTGCAGGTATAGGTAAAATCACGAAGCTAAACATTATTCAAAGACCAAGCATGTGGAGGAAAATGGGCTCCCACAAGGGTAGAGCTCGACATGCTGCCCTATTCATTAATGGGTTGATTTCAAGATACATCATCATGTTCATATAGTGAAATGAAATACAACTGAAGGAGTAAAAACAGAGTTATCCATCCAGTAACTAAACCAATTGTGCATTCATAACGATCAGTTTTGTTTTCTGAAGGCTATAGGTGAATAGTGAATTTAGTTCACTTAAGGAATTCAACTGAGTACATTTACATCAGATATTGCTGCAAAGTCCATGTTTTGTGTTATCTTGTTGATCGTAATCATATATGTCATGCAAGTTTCAATTCATCAATTCATGCTTTTCACAGTCCAGGATAGTGAACAGGCATACTTTATGCCTTAACGGAGGGTTTTGTTTTGATTTCCATCATGAAAGAGAGCAGATTTTGAGAGCAGTTTGACAAGTGGAACATAAAAATGCATGAAGAGTACCATGTTGCTCAAAAGTAAAAAAGGCAGACTGTGCATTCAAATGATAAATCATAACCACTTCTAGTTGACCAATAAGCAAATACATCTTTAAGAATTGCAAGGTGAGAGATGTTTGTCCCAGAATGACAAAGAAATGATAATGCTTCTGAGGCTTTAAGCATGCATAGGAACTGGTGAATAAGAGGTGGTTTGTGGTGTTGCAATGTTCAACCTAAGCCTCTACATAAAGGTTCAGGAGTGAAAGGAAAAAGTTGTTGTGTTGAGGTTAAAGAAGGTCAAAAAGACATTGTTGTGCGTACAATGAACGAGCACAGAGATAATATACATAAAGAGGTCCTCTTTTTAACAATGGACAAAAGCTGGAATGGTTTAAACGTATCGTACGGACAAGTGTGCAGTTTTGACACAAATTTTAACACATAGGGGTTATTTTCAGAGTGAGCAGATTATACACAGAATAAGTAATATACAAATTCAGTCAAAGATAGATTTTGTGTGTAAAAGGAAGAGCATAAACTCATATGACTGTAATTTAACAAGGGATGCATTGCCAGAATCCCATAGGTTGCTGGTTCATTTTCTCCATGATGAGACAAACACAGAATCATGCTGAAGTAAGAAGTTTGAATGCTTAAAGAAGCCCAGAATTTACATAATTATTGGGATTACTAACCTTTTATATCTTAAGATAGTTTGCATGGCAGAGATTGTTCTATTATGTCTTCAAAAGAGTTACAAGTATCACGTAAATGATTGTTTCAGATTCAACAAGGATTCAAATACATGAGCTTCATTTCCAGAATATCAAGTTTTTTCAATTGAGGAATATATGGAGCTCTTATTAATGCAGTATTTCCAAGAATATCAGACTTTATTCATTTCAAAATTAAGGGACATAGGAATAACAAAGTAAGCATCAATTGTTTTGGGTGGAGCCCATAACTAAACATAGATAAACATACAGCTGGGTATTTGGGTCAGACTTATTCAAATTCTGAACAATTGTGGCCATGTGATAGTTTTTAGCAGTGATGCAATGGAGATACATTCTTTTCATAAAGTGAAGAATGCCAAGCTTATAAACTGAATACACTTGAATCTTGAGTACCCACATGTGGGTTTGTTTTCAAAACACAGAAAAATGCAAAATGAAGATAACCCATATGGGTTTTTACATAAAGCACCAGTAGAATATAAAAATGCAATTTATGTGTTGGGTTGAGCATAAGAAGGAAGAAGACACAATTTTATTCTATTTTTCATGATAACTATATGCATAAATTCTTTCGAATAGACATTAAGAAAAGTTTCATGTTATGGGTCGAGCCGAAAACTCAAAGTAAATGCTTTCTACTATACATATCTGGCGCGGCCTGAACATGGCCAAAATTCATAAACAAAGAAGAGATTCTTTAAGCCTCTGAAGAATAAATGTTTAGCAAGGAAAGTTACCAGTCCAGATCTGTGGAGAAGCACCTTAGCCATGGCCAAGAGTTCCAGATAGTTTCAAATGTCAGGAGTTCGAGCTTTAAGTGTCAGCCTAGCTCTTGTAGTGGAAATAGAGCACAAAAATGGTGAATGTGAACATAGATAATACAAAATAATGGTATTAGAGTATGTATAGCCACGGCCATAAGGCCTGAATGTATTAAAATATGGAGCCATAGAAGCTATGAAGCTATGAGTGATAGCTCACCTTTGTGACAGTAGGAGAAAAAAATAACCCACGAGCTTCCTCTTAGAGCTTTTGAGATGAACATGAGCTTATAACAAGTTGGCCAAGCTTAACAATGCACAGAAAGTGCAAGGAGAGATCAAGAATAAATATGATAGGCCGCGGCCTTGGGGTCTTTTGATATTTAGAATGAAGTGAAAAAAGGCTATTATACTATGAAATAAAGCTTACCCACTAGAGATTTAGCTATCTGAGGAAGCATGATGAAGTTCTCAAGGCACACGAGTACCAGTCCAAGCTCAACTATCATGGCAGCATGCTCTCAGACAGAGCTCTTTTCCTTCAAGTTGGAGAGTGCAAAATGAAGTGATCATTAGGGTTTGACTTCGTTTTGATCAAAACCCTATTTCGACCTTATGATGATTTGGAATATTCGGTCTGAACACATGTTGAAATTCAAAATGACTTTACCTTTGCATTATGATTTATTAAAATCTAAGTCTAAATGTATATGGGGGGCTGAATTTCCTTTGTTAGGTCGAAGGTTAAGTCTTAAGACTTATTCTTTTCCTTAGTGGATTATGAATATTTGGATATAGATTATCAATTAAGGGTGAATGGTGAATGCTTTATCACTTAGGGTTTGCTTTCTCATTGAAAGGTTAATGATCGTTTTAGGGTTTTTATTTTTGATTGATTTTAGAGAAATCAATGAGAATTGAAGATAAGGTGAGAAGAGATAATTATGTGATGTGTTTATGATTTTTGGAAAATCAGATTATTGTAATGGAGAGATAAGAATTTTCTTTTTTTGCAAAAGATTTTAAATCTTTAATTGCAAAAATAGACAAATTGTGCAAATATGCAGTCCTGTAAAGCAAAATCATAAAGCAATATTCTATAAATTGCTTTGTGATTTCTTGCTATTTTTAGCAGATTCTTGTTGACTTTTCCTCTTGGTCAGATTTCAGATCTATCTTGGAGAGATAAGATGTTTTTGAGCTTTTAAGGCAAGATTAGCCTATTTTTAGAGGCTTGACAATGTGATCATAAAAGCAGTATGCTTTTTTCTGCTTTTAGGCAATTTTTTGAGATAGTTTGAAGGCCTTTTCCTTGAGCTTTTTTCTGAGCTCGGATTAGGATTTCTTGAGAGTTCCTTTTAAAGACTTAGTCTTTCAGCTCCTTCTCAGTAGTTCAGATCATAGTTTCTTGCTCATACACATTTTTGAGCTTGTAAACCTTTTGGTACTCAGTTTCAGATTCATGCAAAGACTCTTCCAGTTTTAATAGAACAACAAATTTCTCCTTATTTTTTGTCTCAGATTTTGTAATGGCAATCTGATGTATTTGTGTTTTCAAATCAAAATCCTTTTATGTCTTGTTGTTATAGGTTGTGTTTCAGAATTATATGTTTCAGGTTTCATGCTATATTTGTTTTCCAGATCTTCATGCAAATCACTGATGGGATATGTGCCAATAAGATTGTGAGAATTACCGTAATAGAGAAGTTGTTATGAGTGGTTAAGTCTGAATTTTCATAAGTTTGGTGAATCATCTGTTAGTCATAGGCTTTATTTTCAAGTTATCTTTTATCCCTTTCCTCAGAGGTTGTTTTAGAATAGAATTCATCATTCGGAGAACCAGCTCACTCTGGAGATTCCTCTTTCATTTAGATCACCCACATTTGAAAGAGGTTTCCATGTTTCAGTAGGTTGCTGAATATTGCATTCAGCATGGTGCAAATGTATTGACAACAGGCATATCAAACTTCCCTAAAAAAATTTCCCATTTGCTTTGAGGTTTCTTACGAAAATGATATTTACAAATCAATTGAATTAACCCATGGTGTTTTAATGCTCCTGAACCAGTTTTGTATCTCTCTATTGAAGAATTAATAGAATCATTTAAGAAATGAGGCAAACTAACCCTTAGAGCAGGGTTTTCCTTCCCATGCCGCAAATGTGTTAATATGCGGAATGTTGGTCCTACCACAGTGGCAAGTTGACCTTCGCAAGTAAAATATCTAATGATCCATGCAACAACAATACCCCAGGGTTCTAGGATAGAGGCTCGTTGAAACCCTTTATTTTGTCCCCTTGTACTGAAAACTATCATGGGTTGAGGATCTCCCTGTCTAATGAATAATTCTGATAATTGCTGATATGGAATTTGTGTAGTTTCAGATATTTTAATACCAAAATCTTCTAACCCTGAAATAAAAGAGATAATTTTTGCACTCACCTTGAAATGCTTCCCATGCAGAATCACCTAACTGTTAGAGTAGCTTTCTACAAATGCATTCACCAGCTTTTCATTATACCCTTCAAATTTCCTGATAAAATCCAACCAGCCTACTTCCTCAAACAACCGAGAGATATTACTTAACCCCAACAACTTTTCTACAAAAGTCGATTCATACTTCTTTGTACTGCCCATTTTCTTGTCTTTCTTGTTTACCACCCTACTGAAAAACTCAATAATGCCAAGGACTTGTGCACCGCTATTTTTTGAAAATATGATCAGACTATAATCATTTACTCTACTCTTGCTCGGACCTTACTGTGTAATAATTTCAATTTGCATGAAGGGTCACAAAAAGAGTAGCGTACTTAACAATTAATCACCAAGTGGCTCAATTTACTAAATTGGGAAAAGAAACTCTTTCCAATCAATTATATTTTATTCGAAAATAACTACTTATTTAAAGCAAAAATTTGTACGTACTTTCGTTCCATGATCGCTTGAAGATCTTATACCTCACGATTTGACAGGATGATGCAAGGGTATTGGCTAAGGTGATGGTATCATTATTATGACATGAATGAAGAGACTCATGGATGAAAAAGTCATTAATAAAGACAAGCTATCACAATAGATTTTATTTACAATGACAGAAGAAGGCACATGTACCAATGTACGATAACCAAAGCATCGAAAAAGATTTGAATTTTTTTCTAGAAAGGAGTTGGTGAAATGAAAATGAATAAGTTTCGGAGCATGCGTAAAGCATGCATTCAGAGAAAGAAAGTGGTAGAAGTTCTGGAGCACGCGTAAGGCATGCATTAGGAACTGGAAAAATGGAAAAGTTCTAGAGCATCGCTAAAAGATGCAACCGAAACGGTGATCGAATGAATGTTTCAGAGCATCGTCGAAAGATGCAACCGAAGCAGCAACCAGATAAAAGTTTTGAAGCATCGTCAAAAGATGCAGTTGGAGCAGTAACCAGATGAAAGTTCTGGAGCATCATCGAAAGATGCAGCCGGAGCAACAACTAGATGAAAGTTTCAGAGCATCGTTGAAAGATGCAGCCGAAGCGGCAACCAGATGAAAGTTTTGGAGCATCGTCGAAAGATGCAGCCGGAGCGACAACCAAATGAAAGTTTTGGAGCATCAGGAATTCAGATCATTAAGTTCTAAAGCACTAGCCAGTTGAATAATCAAGTTCTAGAGCATCATGGAATGGTGCTCCGAAAGTTGTTATTCCTTTATGAAAGGTCCTGCCAAATGAAAATACGTGTTAAGTCCGAAAATTCATGAAAGATGCCCTTTTTTTTTCAGATAACAAATAAACATTTAAATCAAATAGACTCTGCCTTAGTAGATTCAATACATTGGATTTCTCCTTGCATTTCTACTAGCTTTGTAAATTTTTCCTTATTAATTGGTTTGTGATAAAAACGTAGGCGATGACCATTTACTAAGAGATTTCGTGAATCACCATCGATAGGTTTTAACTGAACTATGCCATTCGAGAAAACCTCAGAAATTTCATATGGCCCTGGCCAATGAGTTCTGAATTTTCCTTTATGATCTTTATATCTTGAATTGAATAGCAGGGCCCAGTCACCATTATGAAATTCTCTTTCTTTAATATATTTGTCATGCCAAAATTTTCGTTGATGTTGAATTGATTTCGTTTGATGAACAACGTCCAGACGAAGCTCATCCAACTCATTTAACTGTAAAACTCATTCTATTTGAGCTCGTTTCAAATCTAGACCCAATTCCATAGTTGTTTGTAGGGTCTAAAGTTCAAATTCAATGGGAAGAAGAGGTTTCTTTCCAAAAACAAGCTCATAGGGACTGAATCCAATTGTAGATTTCATTGTTGTATTATATGCCCAAACAGCTTTAGGCAATTTCCTAGCCCAATATTTTCTTCCTGAAGAGACAATTTTTGTCAATATGTTTTCTAACTCCCTATTAGTCACCTCTACTTGACCATTTGCTTGAGGGTGATAGGGGGATGACTTCTTATGGCTCACCTAAAAATGGTTTGTAAATGCTAGGAGGACTTTGGACATAAATTGGGGTCCTTGATCTGTAACAATAGTTCGAGGGGCTCCAAATTGAAGAAAAAATTTGTTATAGAGAAAATCAGCAACTTGCTCTTCTCTAGCAACTCCTAAAGCTTGAACTTCAGCCCATTTTGTCAGATAATCAGTACAAACTAATATATATTCTTTCCCTTGTGAGGAAGGATCTACGGGGCCGATAAAATCTAACCCCCATTTTTCAAATGGTTCCAAAGTTACCTGGGGTTGCAATGACATCTCTGTCGAAGTAGTTGGTCTTCCTACTCTTTGACATTCATCACAATGACGAACATAATTTTTAACATCTTTATGCATTGAAGGCCAATAATATCCAACACCTAATATTTTATGGGAAGTTCTTTTTGCAAAATAATGACCCCCTGAAGGATCATCGTGATAGGCCCTCATAATACTATAAGTTTCATCAGCCCTGACACATCTTCTCAAAACCATATCAGGTCCACAACGAAATAAAATACCATTAATCCATTTAAATGGTGCACATTCTCAAATAAGTCGCTTCCTTTGTTTTAATGTAAATTCAAGAGGTACTTCAGAAGTAGTCAAATAGTTGGCAATATCAACAAACCAAGGAACCTTTATAGAGATAGCAAACAAATTTTCATCAGGAAACTCATCTTGTACAGGTGCTCGATCACCCTCTTCTTGTTTAATTCGAGATAGAAAATTTTCCACCTCATTAAATTTTCCTGGTTTGTCCAGTATTGTCACATTGAACTCCTGAAGAAGTAGTAACCATCTCACTATTCAACCATTGACTACAGGTTTATTCATTAAATATTTTACAACTGAGTGATTTGTGTAAACTGTAACTTTATATCTTGTAATATAATGACGAAACTTTTTAATGGCATGAACCACTGCTAAGAATTCTTTTTTTGTTGTCGTGTAATTTCTCTCAGCAGACGTTAAGTTTTTACTAATAAAATATATGGCATATTTACCCCCATCCTCATCTTCTTGCCCTAATACTGCACCAATTGCATCATCCGAAGCATCAGCATAAATGTGAAAGGGAAGACTCCAATTTGGTCCACGTAGTACAGGAGCAAAGACAAGCCTTTCTTTTATCGTTTCAAATGATTGTTGACACTCAGACGTCCAACTAAACTCCACATCTTTTTGGAGTAGAGAAAACATAGGGGCCGCTATCTTACTGAAGCTTTCTATGAACCTTCTATAATATCCAGCATGTCCAAGAAAACTTTGAACATCTGTTTGTGTTTGAGGTATAGTTAATTGTTGTATGACTTCAATTTTTTTAGGATCAACTTTTATTCCTTCTGAGGAAATGTGATGGCCTAAGACTATTCCTTGTTCTACCATTATTAAGCACTTTTCATGGCTAAGGGACAGTCGATTTTCCTCACAAACCTACAAAACCCTATCCAGGTTCTGAAGGGCTTCATCATAGGTTGACCCATATACTGTGAAATCATCCATATAAACCTCTACACAATCGTTAACAAGTGCTGCAAATATAGCCAAAATGGCCCTCTGAAAAGTAGCTGGAGCATTACAAAGTCCAAAAGGAAGAACTCGATATGCATATGTACCCCAAGGACAAGTAAACGTGGTCTTGTCTTGGTCTTCTGGTGCTACTTGAATTTGGTTGTAACCACTAAATCCATCTAGGAAAGAAAAATATTTCCTTCCAGCTAAATTGTCCAAAACCTGGTCAACAAATGGTAAGGGAAAATAATCTCTAAAGGTGGCTTTATTAAGTTCTCTATAATCCACGCAAATTCTCCACTTGCCATTTTTCTTTGGTACAACTACCATAGGTGACACCCACTTACTATCTGAGATAGGATAAATAAATCCTGCACGGAGGAGTTTCTCAATCTCTACTTTAACAAGATCCTTTAATGCAGGGTTGAGTCGCCTCTGTGGTTGACGAACAGGTCTTATATTAGGATCAGTATAAATGTGATGAGTACAAACACTTGGGTGAATCCCCCTCATGTCTATATAATCCCAAGCAAAAGCTTTAGACCTTTTTACCAGCACATTAAATAATTTATCCTCTTGTATTTTTGTCAACCAACTATTGATATTCACAATTTTTCCTGGTAACAACATAATTGTTTTTGTTCCTGGATAAGCCGAAGTGACAGTATGTATTGGTCATAACAAAGTGTTGAGAGGACAACTATGAGGTATAAGTCGGTGAAATCTTGTAATATCATCAAAGAAATAACTCGTTCTAGGAATCATATTAGCCAAGGGACAAGGCATCCCCATGGTAACATAATTTTGTTCCATCCCACTTATATCAATCGGTTGTCCCAAAATTTCTGGTACATCCTCTATTACTTCTTCACTAGAACTTATAGCCAAATGTGCTACCTCATTCACTAACTCATCCTCTAAGTCTTCTCCATGTTGTTTAATCACTACCATGGCCAAAGAGGCCAGACTGTCCTGCCCACTAAATTCTTCTAGTTCATCGACCCAAACTTTATTATATTCAGTTGGTTTAGCAGGAGGATATAAAAATAAATGTTTACTATTTGGACCATGTGAAATGGTCATCCCTCATTCTCGACAATCAATTTTAGCAGCAATAGTAGCCAACCATGGTCTTCCCAAAATTATTGGATAACTATCTTTAGGTGTAAGTGATTGAATTATTTGAAAGTCGACTGGATATTCCCATCCATCAACTTTAACAAGAACATTTTTTATAACACCTTTTGGAATGGCTATAGACTGATTTGCCATCTGCAAGACTGTAGTTGTAGGACTTAAATCTGTAAGACTTAATTTCTCCATTACATCCACCGTCATTACATTAACAGTTGCTCCCAAATCCACCAATGCATTAGGTATTGCTACCTCATTAATTGTAATAGTAATCAGTGGACTCCCCAAATCATCATATTTTGGAGCAACAATATTCCCAGACAAAAATTCAGCTAGATAACCATCAATATGCACAGTGTTTATTTTCTTTGGTTTCCTTCCTAGGGTTCTAATACAAAGTTGTTTAATCAACTGATTTAACTCAGGAATTTCCTTTATTTCCTGCAGCAAAGGAACCTCTATTTGTAATTGTTTAATTTCCTGAATTAATGTAGTTTCAGAAGCTAATGACATTTCCGGAGTATCTTTCGGAATAGTTGATTTTAGGCGCTCTGAAAATGGTGCTTGAATTTTCTCCTTTGAAAGGATATCTCTTTTCTCCTTTGGAGGAATATCTTTACTAGACTCAGTCAAAGACTTACCTTCCTCCTCCCAAGGGAAACCAGTAGCTCCTGTTGTTGAAGACTCAGTTATATCCGTAGGTAGTATAGTATCTTTCTCAAAATTTTGAGAAAGAGGTTCGTCCACTACATCCTCAATAGTGGGTGATTGAAGTGTCCTACCGGAACATAACTGAACATTTCCACAATGAATTGCATTAAGGCATGTGACATGATCTTGCTCTGTAGTGTATATTGGAGTATTTTGTCTACTATTATTTGGATTGGGAAGTGGTTGCACCAGAAGTTGAGGTTGATTCACCTACTCAGTCTGAGGAAGATTCTAAGGTGGTGGTAACAAGTTCTATTGTTGATTCCTCCTAGGACCAGTATAAAATTGATTTTGTCCTTGATTCCATTGGGGAGCAATATGTTGTGGGTACCATTGTTGTTGTGACTAGTTTGGCCATTGTTGTGTTCCCCATGATTGACTTGCCCATTCAGGAGATCCCCAATAAGGAGTTCCCCAAGTAGGTTGTGGAGGGTAGGGCTGATTCCAAGATGGAGGCCATTGATTACCAGCCCAATTATTCTGGGGTCTCCATGCAGAATTGGAATTCTGGCCATAAGAAAAATTACCTCCCTGGTGCTGATTTAGCACATTTATTTCTTCTTCAACCTGAGCAGTTTTTTTCTTAGTATTCTTAAGATCAGTAAGAAGCTCACATTGATTGGTAGGGTGGTTTTGCTCACAAAGTTGACAAACATTAACCTTGTCTAATGGGCACTCCCGTAAAAGATGTTTATTTCGACACCTAGGACAATAGATTGACAAAGTCTCAGGGTTACGTGTCTTTGCTTGTATACCATCCAACGTAGTATTCAATTGGACCAGTATGTCTATCTTTAAATTTTCTATTTCTTCTCGAAGTTTACCTATCTCATTATTCCCTTTGAAAAGATTTGTTTTTCGGATTCCTCCACGAGTACGTGAAAAATTGTGACACAAATCACATATTCTTCAAGGTTTAATTGAGACACATCACCTTTTCCCATTAAATCAAGACTTCTTCTTGCATCATCATCGAGTCCTTTAAGAAATATAGTCTTGAGAATCTCAACACTAATTGTTGTTTCCCCACATTGTTTAGATAAGAAAAGAAACCTATCCAAATAGTCTTCTAGACTCTCGTCCTCATTCTGCCGAAGTTTGAACAGTTCTTCCTTACGATCACTCACCCTACAATAACTATGATATTTATTCAAAAACACAATCTCCATTTCTTCCCAAGTTGTAATACCTCTAGACGGTAGTCCCATAAACCAGCGCATGGCTGAATCCTTCAAAGTAGAAGGAAACAACTTCAATTTTTGGTTGTCATTTTTATAGTCATAGGTTTGACAAAGGACCTTAAATTCAAAAAGAAATTGGTCTGGGTCTTCCGAGGATAAACCACGAAATGTTGGAAGGAAAGCTGGAGAAATGTTTTTCATTGTTGTATCATCATTGGCATCAAGAGCAATAGGATAAGTGAATGTCCTAGGTGGTGGACGATCATTATTATTACGTTTCCACCATTACGGTTGGCTTCTACCCTCTGATCTCCCATGATGTTTAGAGGAATATGCTCCTCGACAAAAATTTGTACCACAGGATGATCTTCTAGAAGATAGTGGAAAGCCTCTGGTGGGTTAGGCTCAAGTAATTCGTCAGCAGAATAATCTTCTGAGCCTTGGGCCTCCCTTTGTATAACTGGAACGTATTTTGGGGGGGTCTTTGGTATAAATCGTCTGTGAGGGCCTCTTTTCCTGACCATGCAGAAAAGGAAGCCACAAATAATATTTTTGTCCTAAAAGAGGTATTCAAGGCGTCTTCTATTAACACTTTAAGCAAAATAAGCAAAAAGGGTCCCCAACAATGCCAAAAAGTGATAGTTGTCGTTAGGTCCCATTACTTTAGAATCAAAATATTCAAATTGTCGACCGGGTAGTGTTCAAGGCAATCTGCAATAGAAGAGTTTTGGAGTATCTCCCTCAGGTTCCTTAACTTTTTAAGAACAACTTTAAATTAATTCTAACTTCAAACTTTTAACTATCAAACTGAAAAGTAATCTATTCCTAAGAAAACTGAAAATGCTTGAACTGTAAACATGAGTATACTAATTTAGAAAGCATAATAACTAAGTTAAACAAACATAGAATCAATTTAAACTAAGAAACTGATTATAAGAACATAAAAGCTTATAACAATCCATAAAACATTTTCTTAACAGTCAAAACTCCAATAGTAAGTAACAACAACTACGGAAGTTGAAAGCATAACAAATACCTCAAAGCTAAGATTTCATATTAGTGAATTTAAATAACTCTCTACAAAACATCAATATAACAAAAGAAAACACTTATCTACTCCCATCGAGTGGCCAGCTCGTGGGACAACACATTCATTCTCAGCTCACATCCACAACTATTTCAGAAACATCTCTATTAAACATAGTTATCATCCATAACTCATAACTCAGAATTTTAGATAACAATCTCTTTATTTATAAACCTTGGAAAACATTCTGTCAGCATAACATTGCTTTCACTATATATCTTACTTCCAATGAGTGTATCTTTTATAGAAAAACTGTAACTACATGCTATATTTTAGTTGGTATAGATAACCACTGAAAAATATCTAAAACAAATCTACGTATAACTCGTCTATCTTTAATCCTATTACACATAATTTAAGAGAGTCAAGTCGAGCCATAAAGTATTTTATTCAAAAGATAACAAAAATAACATCTTTTAAGAACAACAACATTTTCGGCCCATCATCCTGAAGTTCCAAAGCATACTTCCAGCATATATCTCTAACTGTTCTGGAGCACGTGCCAACTGGATACTTCAATCTATAACTTGATTGACCGATTATTATCTACAAAACACTTAAAACATCCCATTAAATATGTATTGGCAAATTACTTTAAGAAATCAAAAGAAATAAAGTTTATACAAGTTCTTACTAAAATTAAGCAATTATTTCTTCTAAAATTTAATTAATTAGCAAAGGATAGAGATTTGCATGTATGAACCAGGTCTTTATGGTATTATTATGATGAGGTTATTTTTACCTCATCACTAGTCTCAAAGGATAGTCTTATAGAGAAATTCAAATGAAGAGATTCTAAGACTTACTATAATTAATTCAAAGAAACAACCTCCTATTGATGGTCAAAACAACACAACAACATTTAAACAAAATATTACTATTTTGTTTCTCCTGAAAGAGAAAGATAACACATGGATATCTAACTCCCAAGGTCCTGGTAATCGGTTCTCAACTATGCTGATTTCACTCAATAGTTGATGTAACTATAATGTTCAAGGGGCTTGCTGGTGTTGAGCTTTTGGATGGTTATAAGATCAAACATATATTTAAACCTACTTTAACCGGTGGTTTTAAAGAAATAGAAAAAGATATATCAAAGCTTTTAAACTGAAGAAAATGTTGATTCATCCAACTTAATCAGACTTGTTACCTTCCAAGAAATTCCTAAACTAAAACTGCAGAATAAAATTAACTTGTAATTAATACATAGTTTCATTTATTCACAGTGCAAACTTCAACAGTAGATTGCAAATCACCATTTAAACAAAACATAAGATAAAATTTCATTCCTTGAAAGCTTTCCAAATCAAATAATTAACCCGAGATAAATACCATTCTGGAGCACAATATGAAGTAGATTTAAATCTGGCTACTTCTACTGTTGGTGAAACAGATAATCAACATTTACAAATCTAGAAAGATCACCAATGTACAGAAAACCCATGTCTTCGAATCATCTCCGTCTATACTAAGAAAATATGGAAGATACATCACCTCCTTCTGCTAAACTTAACTTTTGCTCTACTTCTACTCTCAAGTTTCTCTACCTTCTAACCCTAACTTGCTAACCGTAGCCAAGAAAAAAGATCCTGTTACAAAGAAAAGAGATGCAGTTATGTCTCGTCTATCTTCAAAAAAATTGTAACTTAGAAAATCTATATGTCTCTACTTGTCTTTTTTTATCTCCCTATGTGTGTATCCCTTTACAAAGAGGTAAAAGTGACATATATACAAAACACACCAAAGAAAATGTGCCGGCCCCTATTTTTAGGGTTTACAAAAATGAGTCGGTTCCAGAACACATTGGCCCTAGAAGAGTTTTGGAATAAAGTCAATGATGCATTAAATGTGCATACCCTGTTCATGTCGTCAAAAGATCTCCCTCAGGGATGGCCTTCATATCTTTTGCAACCATCGCATTAACTCACAGCCCTCATGTCCGACCTCAAAAATTCTTTGCAGAGCTGCTTTGAATGTTCTGAAGCACTATCATTAATGTCAATCTACTTTTTCCAGTAGACATCCTAGCTATCATTGAGACTCGTTGCTTCTTCCTTTCTGCTTTCCTCTCGTTCTAGATCTTTCTACAAGTTGACCCCCTTGAGAAGCAGCATCCGACTTTCCTTTCTAGATCTTTATAGAAAAACACCACTATTCACAGAACCGATCATCATCTTCGATCACAGAGTAGATCCATACCGCTCACAGTCTATTGATCTTCTTCACAGGAATGGTCACACTAGTCAAATTGCCAACGGTTCACCTTCAGTCTCCTCTGATTGGTTGAACATATACCACGTAGGATTTTCAGACGGTCAAAAGTCATTTCAGCAGAATCGCATGTCGGTGAGACACTAGCTGTGTCTCCTCGATGCTACAATACTCCACAGTAGCTATCGGTATAACTTACAACTTTCAGCAAGAGTTCATAGCGAGCTACAGGAGTTATACCAATATCCAAGACCATCACCCAGACAATCGCTATCGACAAGATCGGCGAGACCTTTCACCGAAGTCCACAGTAAACCCATCGGCAAGACTATTTCCTTCGGAAAGAGTCATGTAGAGCCCTTAAGTCTTGCTGATGTCAAAACATTTATCGGCGAAACCAACAGTCATCAACAAGAGTCTCAGCGAACCTCCATGTCACACCGAAGTGTCCTTCTGTCGGCGAGACTTCCTCAGTCGGCATGACTCTCCGAAGGTCACACCTCTCCCCGACGCTATTTGTCGCCAAGAGTCTTACCGAAGCCATATACCCATCAGCGAGACCACAACCATCGGCAAGACATCATATCGAGTGTAAACCATTCGGCCAAGATTATCCCCGATGACAACCTTGTGAACCACTATCGGCAAGAGTTCTCCCCAAGCGGAGAGAGATAGAAAACTCACAACGATCAAAATGTCTTGGCGACCTAAGCATTTCAAAAGAATAGAACACAACTACCAGTCGGCAAGACATCCAAAGGGTCTCACCGACTTTATTCTTTCAGGAGTTTTATACCGGATCTGATTGAGGCACACTTTCTAACATACTTCATTGAGAAACAACATCAGATGTTCTCGACATGCTTTAATCCTGCAAAAGAATTCCTTCATTAGTCCTCTAAAGCATAGAAAATACATCATTCTTCATCTTGTCTTTCATATATCCTTAGCAAAAAGAAACCCAACTCTGGCAGAGGCAAAACCAAGATGAAACCGAAATCGGGACCAAAGTCGGAACAGGAACCAAACATGGAAATAACCATCATTTCCAAGTCCAGCCCACATTCCGATTCCACATCCGCGAAAGGTAACATAACCTGAGAACAAACGCAAGCGGGATCAGGGAAAAAACCGATCCTGGGCAAGCCACAACGGGGGCGGGAACGAAACCAAATCTGACACTGAAAATTTTCCAAGTTTCAGGTTCAGATTCCATCTCGATACCGCCTCCGACAACATACAAAGAGATGAAAAAAAAGGACAAAAAAGAAAAAGGGAAGGGAAGGGAAGAAAAGAATCCCGCGACTAAACGATGGGAAAAAAAGGCAAAAGAAACGAGAAATTTCGGCGGAGACGAGACCAGAACGGAACCGAAACCTGGAACTTTTAGAAAAGTTTCAAAGTTTAGTTTCGTTCTGCATCCTGCGTCTGCCAGAACAAAAGGAACAAATGCAAAGGGAATAGGCGGAATCGGAACCTGGAACTTAGAAAAGTTCCAGAGTTCCGGTTTCGGTCCTGGTTCCGCATCCGCCAGAACAAAAGAAAAAAAAAGGCCTAAGGAAAAACTCCTAAGGCACATAATAGAAAACCAAAGGAAAATGACCAACAAACAGGAGAAAAGGACCAACCCAAATGTTAGTTGAAAACAACCAACGAAACAAAGAAACAACAAAAGAGGAGAGCGGAGTCAGAGTCGAGACAAGATCCGAACTAGAAACCTTAAAAGAGTTCCATGTCCAGATTTAGCCCCAAACCTGGCTCCGACAGAACAAAAGACAAACTTAGGAGGAAAAAAAAAGAACTCCTAAGACCCAACCAAACAACCAAAGGCGATGAAAACAAAAGAAAAGGGGGACCCATTTTGTTCCAAAATGAAATAAAATGGGGTGGTTATGCAAGGCATAACACCTCCCATACTTAAATTATTTAAACTTTAGATCATTGTATCTTGCAAAGAGCCATAGGATAGTGGTTTCAATCTAGGTTTTTATAATTTACTTCAAAACATTTTGTTAATACTTCCTTTGATGATTTATCCATGGGGTTTACATAGTCTCTTAATAAAATTCGACCTATGTAGACCTACACTTTATTGGTAGCTTAGAAGTGGCCTTGAACACCCATCAAGATTTTTTTTGAATAGGGAATGCATCTAATATAACCTTGTACTTGATAATATATTGAGGAACATTTTATATATTTTGCATGCTTTTCCTTACAATTAATATTCACAAACCATATTTTTATATTCACTTTCCTAGTTCATGATTCACTAAGTGCTTGATCTAACATAATTTAAGTGTTGGAAGTAATTTGATAGAATTCACCAAGTTCTTATTTTTTGATATGGTCTTACTTTCTAGCTATTGTTTTCCTTATGAAATTTAATGGAACAATCATGTGATTCTATTCACTTTTGAAGCTCATCACATGGTATTTAAAATGCACATCTACACCTACTTGGAAATATAACATCCATCCTAATAATGTAGGATTATGTATTCTCGCTAGCTAAAAACATTTTCCTTACATACACACTCCATTTTTTCCCCAAAAATTTGATGAATCGCTCTATTTTCTTTTCAAGTTTATTGATCAGATTTTCTCCTAGCTTTAAGTGTTCTAGTTTTCCTTGGATCTTGATGAGTTGCTTAGATTGTAAAATATAAATACTTGAGCTAGTTAGAATTTTTCCAATATGAGATATTATTTTTGTGGTATCAAGATGTGATTTGGGTTCTCAGATCCACCTCTTGTTTGTATTTTCTTTCCTAGCTAGTTTCTAGGTTACTATCTTTAGAATTCTTAATCTAGTTAGAATACTTTATTTGAGTTTTTAAGGAGACTTTTTATGCTCTGTTACTATCATTCATACATTAGAGAAGTATTTAAGTGTTCACCATTAGATTAATCCCTTAAAACTCTCATGAAACCATTAAATAGTCTTGAAAATAGCTTGGAAGTTGTTTTGGGGTATCTACAACCTTTACAAACCCTCCTTGAAGCATTGAAACCCTTTATTATCTTTCAAAATAATATTTGACTAGTGCCAAGAATTTAAATATAAAGGATGGAAAGAAGGTAGCTTAGAATGAAGGTTTGAACAAGGATCATTAGATATATTACCTACCTTGAATGCACCATTAGATTTCCTTTAGTAGATAACTAATTACCTTATATTTTCTCAATAATTTTGGGGCTATAATTCATAGTTAGGTATGTGTTGAAATCCCTCACCTAGCTATCATGGCAGAGCTATAGTTTTCAAGTAGGATCCATAACCCTTATAAATGCTATATGAGGAACTTTTTTGGTGCCTAACACCTACTACAAGTCCCATACAGTTGCAAAGAGAAAACATATAGTCATGCATCACTCTACAAGTTGTATGCCTCTTATCAACATGAGATCATTGTTTCAGAGTTCAACTAGTAGGAGCACTAATGTTTCCATACTTAGATAACAATCAAGCTAGGTTATTATCAATAAGCTAGATGCTCACTTAATTTCCCATGTCTTATTATTGTATCATAGAGAACAACAATAGGAAAAAAGGATACCCTCAGTAAATCATTAAAGCCATAAACATTTAGGATAGTCATGGTTATTAAGGCTACTATAAGTCTTATAGGATGGCCATGTGCCTAGATAGTCTTTTTAAGGTTATCATAATCAACAACAATAACACTAGTAGGTTCTATGTAGTATTTTATTAGGTACTAAATTATGAAGATTTCCACTTTTTTGTTAGGCATCAATTAAAATTCAACCATAAAAACTAAGAGGACTATCTCATCAAGTGTAAGAGTGTCATAAATGGTAGTATTAAGACTAAAATCATTTCATGTAAAAATCAACTTATAGGATAGTAATCACCAATTGGCTAGTCCCATGACACCTAAGAGGCTTTTCATGATAATTTAGTATCACTTAAAAATTCCATACCACACACACATAGAGGAGACAGTCCCAAAATACATCTAGTATCACTAAGATAACCTTGTCACTAAGTTAAAATATTGTCATGAATAACATATATGATTTTCCTTGCTTGATTTTATTGAGTGTGAAGTTATAAACTAGCTTTAAAAAAATGTTTCAATGATAAGGTCCTCAAGTTAGTAATGAAGCATGTCAAGACATAATAATATTCATGATTGTTATGTACCTTAGAGCATAGAATTGTAGCTCATTTTCCCATTAAATGTTATAAAACCACCCTAAAGAATATTAGAAAATGTCATTTTTCTACTATGGATAGTCCTATCTTTCTAAGGAAGTCCCTAAGTCACAGGGCATCATTGAAATTTATGAGTGATGACACTCATGGTATTAGAAAGATAATTAAGGGACTCCATTCAACAACTCTTAATGCCTTAGCCTTATGTAAATTACACAATACATTATCCCAAGGCTATTGTATAGCCATAATCATAATAGACATAATTACTCATATAGGAATGACAATCATGACTCTCCTTAATCTTAGAAACATTATTATTGTATGTTGTGTTATTTGGGTCTTCTCAAGTCAAAAGAGTCATGGTAACTAATAATATTCAAGAAATATTTAAATTATTATGGAACTGTTATAATGTCTTACCTAATTAAGGGGAAATTTCCATCAATACTAATTCTAATCATGGCACTTGTGACCTTGCTACCCTCAAGCTCTAACATTGACCTCTAGACATATTGATAATCATCATTACCTCAATGACTACCATAAATGAGAGAAGTATTATCATGATGAACTTTCCATGCACCTAGTCATCCATACGACAGTATCTCTCCATTAATAATCCCACCCCATTTAATCATTTTCATCAAGGTCTCAATATTTTTTTGTATTAAGTATAATAGAAGCAACAAGTACAAATCACATAGACCAGGTGCTCATTGGAGGATCAGCTCTAGATTACCCCCCATTACAACATATCATAAATTATCCTCCTTTTACATGAAGTCAAAAAGAAAATCCCAACAATATCTGTATCAATTCTAGACTACCCCATTACATTATATCAACAGGTATCCCCATTTGTATGAGGTCAAAAGAGTGGATCCCAAAATTAGAACCTATATCAAAGTTTCATTAGTTACATCAAAGCATCATAAGCAAAATATACAATTATATATCACTGTTCTTATGTAAACATCTAGTATAGATCAAAAAGGATATATACAGAGCATGTTTTCTATCCTCTGGTTGCTTTACTTTGTCCCATTACCACCTCTCATAGCTATCAATGTCTCTGCAACTGAAAGATCTTCAATAGAAGGTTCCACTGGCTACCCCACCTTGTTTTGAATCTTGCCAACTTTAGTGCCTTGCTCCTCTACTAGGTCCTACCAAAATGCATGAAGATCCCTCAAGAAGACTTCCACACCTGGATGCTCCTCAGGCCACATATGCCCATACCTTTCTTCCATGATATCAATTGTGATTTCTCTATTCTCTATGTACTTCCAAAATTTCCCTTTGAGAGTTCCACCATAATGTAGATCTGCATGGCGACATTGTACAACATGAGTCCTTTATAAGACTCAGTAAGCATCCTCTTCCTTCCTTGAAACCTGTCTTCATTCCTTGCTTTCTAGATGAACCACAAAATGTCAGATGAAAGGCAGAGTTAGAATAAGGTTGCAGTTTTCCCCATTTTTATATTATGATTAAATAAAACTTCTCAGGAAAGGGGTTGTTCATTAATCCCCCAAATATCTTGCTTGTTACAAAACAACTTCCACATCTCTTTAGCAAAAATACATTCAAAGAAAATATGATTAATTTTCTCAGGTACTCTACAGATGCCGCATATATCAATGTCATCTATTTTTATTTTTAATGACTATTTCTAAATTATTAGAAGCCACCTTAAACAGGCTTTTTTTGTGTCTAATTGTTTACACCAATTAGTTTGAAAGATCTTTTTCCATTGATTCTTGTTCCAATTAAGTTTCCAAGTTTGGTTCAAATATTCTGTTAGATATGTGTGTTCTATTAGCATGGAGTACATTCCTTTAGCTTTTGTTTTCATTATATTATTGCCATTTTTCCATTGAAATTCTTTAAATTGAGTAGTATCATTCTTTGTTTCCACAGGGAATTTTATCTGATTGCAAGCCTCCCTAAGGATTGTGTAAGTCCTCCAATTGGTGAGAGGAATATTGAATTCAGAGCTCAAATCATTCCAATCTTTCAACTTACCATCTTTCAGTATGTCTTTGAAACACTAGATCCCTTTGTGGGCCCATCCTCTTGCCGAGCAACCTTGAACTAATTCAAGTGGTTTCCCTTTATGTTTTAGGTTCCACCATATAGATTTGTTATCCTAGATGATCCCATTGTCCCCTTTGGTGAAGTGGTAGTTGGTTAGACACTTTTTCATCAATTCTCAGGATTTCCAAATGGTTCTAAAAACATTGGATCCTGCAAGTAACATAGTCCAATCACTACTAAGGATATCACTGAGTGGTAGAGATTTCCATGTTTTTTCATCCTTGGGAACAACATTGAGCATATTTTTCCCAATCAAAACCTTCCAAGGCTCTCCTCCTTCCAATGCCCCAATCACCCACTTTACAGCCAAGGCAATACCTTGCAACCTTAAATCTTTTAATCCCAGACCTCCCTTGAGTTTTTCAATTGTGCACCACTCCCATTTCACCGAGTGTCTCTTTCTTTTCCCTTTCCCATCTAACCATAAGAAGGATATTATCCTTTTCTGGATATCATTAATCTGATATGAGTTGAAAAACCAAATAGAAGCAAAGTATTTGTTGTAAGATGAGAGTATTTTCTGACAGACTTGAATTCTACCAACCAAGGATAGAATTTGTCTATTCCACTTAGCAAGTTTCTTTTCTATTTTGTCCCTAATCCACTGCCACATCTCCTTTATATTAGGTTCCACAACAAAGGGGATACCAAGGTATCTTACCAATTTCTGAGGACCACCCCACTAGAGACCAAAATTGTTAACCCAATCTGGAGGTTTTTCTTTCCATCCCAAAAGACAAGATTTTGAGGGGGAAATTTTAGCCCCAGAGGCTAAATAGAAAATATCTAATTTCCCCATTAGACTTGTAAGGTTGTCCTCCTCAAAGGTTAACAAGATTGAGACCTATGTCATCTGCAAATTGTAGGTTTAGGAGCTCATTATCATCTAGAAATATAATGCCCCTTACCCTTGGGACTACTGAGCTCTCCCTCAAAACATAGTGCAAAGCATCTAAAGCTATTACAAACAGTGTCGGTGCAAGAGGACACCCTTGCCTTATGGATATCTTGAGGGAGATTTCTTGAGTAAGAACCCCATTGAACTCTACCTGAGCAATTGCATCTTGGAAGATGGTTTTAACCATATGAAAAAAGGAATTAGGAAAGCCAAAGGCCTTCAGAACCAGGAGCAAAAAATCCCGCTCAATTCTATCATATGCCTTCTTAAAATCTAGTAACAACATTGTTGCTTCCTGTCCTATTTGTTTTTCCCAATTCATTGCCTCCCAACTAGTAATCATTTTTTCTAGTATGTATCTTCTCTTAATAAAACCTGTCTGTGTGGATTTTATGATAGAGGGAAGGATAAGTGCCACCCTATCCGCTAATATCTTAGCCAAAATCTTATATGAGACATTGAGTAGAGTGATGGGTCTCTAGTTTTTAACTAGAGTTCTATCTCCCTCCTTTGGAATTAATTTGATTATCCCTTTGTTGATCTTACTGCCTAGTGTGACTCTTTCAAAGGCTTCCTTGTAAACAAGGAATAGGTCTTGACACACCCAATCCAAAAATGTTTTGTACAATTCTACAGGGAGGTCATCTGTCCCTAGAGACTTGTCATGTTTGAGTGAGAGGATGGCTTTTCTAACCTCCTCTTGTGATATTTCTTTCCCCAATTCCCCTTCCATTTCTTTACTGACCTTCTTTGGGATAAATCTTTTAATATCTTCCCTTGCCTTGGCATTAGGCTCCGTCCCTCCCTCCAAGGAGAAGAATCTCTTATAGAATTGGAAAAATTACTCTCTTATCTCTTCTTTATTGACCAAGGTGGTGTCATTTACAATGATCTGATCTATATGTTCCCTAGCTTGCTTCTCCTTAATATATCTAAAGAAAAATTTTGTGCCTTTTTTACCATTCTCTAGCCAATTCATTTTAGTTCTTACTCTTAGACCCTGGACCTTGTGATTCTAAAGCCTCCTTAGACTGTTTTTGGTCATAACCAGCCTATTTGTGAGTCTTTCATCCATAGGATTTGCTTGTAGATCAATTTTTGCTTGGAGAAGTTCATCTATGAGGAGAGTCTCCCTCCTTCAGTTATCTTTGGCTCTCTTTTTCCCAATTGTTTGAAACAAAACTTTCCATCCCTTTGTATTTAACGACCATCTATCAATGGGGGATAGGCTTCAGTGCATCCACTTGTTGATAAGCCTGAGGGACAATATGGCATTTCTACAGTCATTGTCCTTAAGGAGGTTGGTATTGAGGCAAAAACAATTATTGTTGTCAAAAACATTTGGCACTCCCTCTTTGAGGCAAAACTTAGCCCTTATTGGGTGGTGATCAGATAAGGAGTATGGAGTTACTTCAAATTTACACCCTTCTTTCACCGGGGAGACTGAGAAGAATGCTTTGCTTATGTAGAACCTGTCAAGCCTACAATAGATTCTCCTACCACCTTTTTGAGAATTGCACCATGTAAACCAAATGGCTTGGGTGTCTTTCTTTTTCCCTTCAATAGGATCTTCAAGCTTCAGTTTGGATTTCATTCTTTGCCAATAAAACCTCTCATTTCCTTTCCAATCTAGGCCCGTTCCACCCCATTTATCTTCCTCTCTCTCTACAAAATTGAAGTCCCCTCCAATGAGCTAGGGGATATCTTGCAAACTATATAACTAGTTCCAAAGGAGGATCTTGTCCTTATAATCATTAGGGGCATATATTGAGCAAATCCCAAACCAGCTTTCTTTTTTCTTAATAATCACCTAGACAACCCGATTGCAAGGGGAAGTCCTAAAGCTATCCACAAACTGTGACCAATTATTTTCCATCAAAATTACAACCCCCCTTTTCCCTTTTCATGCTTGGTAGCAAACTGATTTTCTTCTTTCCATATCACCCTCAGACTAATCTCTAGGGTGAAACCAATGGCTTTAACCTCTTGCAGCAGGACAAAGTCTTTTTCCTTCTTTTGTGCTAAGAATTTTCTTACAAAATGTTTTCTATCAGGGGTTTCAAGTCCCCTTACATTCCAAGAAATGCAATTGACATCCATTATGATTTTTCATTGGGTGGGGGTCCCCTGTCACACTTGAAGTTATCAAAAAATTTAGGGAGTCTATTTTCTGCTTCCATCCTTTTAGCATTAGGAGGTAGGATCCCACTGATTTCCTTTATTTTGTCCTTTTGGGGATAGTTAGGTTCTTTATCTAGGGGGGTTTACCAACCTCCAATCCTTTCTTTTTAGTATACCTCCAAGTCTTTTATTATGACCTCCACGGGGGTATCTTCTCCATCAGTGGTCTCCTTAGTAGAGAATAGCCCTAGGTCATCTGCAAAATACATGCCTAAATGTAATGCAAATCCATCAAAACTCACCACTCCACCAAGGGGTATGAGGGGATTCATTGCTAGATTAGGGACCACAATTTCATCAAATTTTTCATTCCCACTTACAAAGGACATTGTATTGAGGGTAACAAAATTTTCCACTCTTTCCTCCATATCATCAAGGTGAATGCCCTCAAGATCAACATCAGTTTCTTCAGTAGGTATTACCTCCCGGTCCACATCCTGATCTTGAGAACAACCCCTAATGTCTAGGGTTTCCCTTTCACCTCTAGAGATATGTATTGGTATCTCCGAGCACTTATTTCCAAGGGGCAGCCTTCGGGTTGAGATTCCATTGCATTACTCTCTTTAAAGTATTTAGAGTTAAAGTAGATCTCTTTGGCTAGTTTTGGATTACTTTCTTTAGGTTCTTTATTTTTCCTTATTTTTTGCAGGGCCAACTATTTGGCATTTAGTTTGATATTGTCTGCAAATTTATCAGACCTTATTTGATGGCCATGTTCGAAGTCATCCTTTCCTTTCTTGAATTCTTCATTCTCTACATTTTCCTTCAATATACTGATGTTTATTTCATTTATTAGAGAGGTCAAGCTATCCTCAACACTTGATTCACATTTATTAGCTTTGGCTGCTTCTACATTCTCCAACTGCGGAGAGTTATTTCTTTTCTTATTGTTGGTCTTAGGGTTTTAGGGGGAATACCTTTCATCTTATTGTTGCAGAGTAGGATCGTGTTCCACAATTCCCTCCACCTTATTTTCATCTCCATCTGCCTGCCCAT
This sequence comes from Sequoia sempervirens, assembly GCA_007258455.2. NCBI lineage: Eukaryota > Viridiplantae > Streptophyta > Pinopsida > Cupressales > Cupressaceae > Sequoia > Sequoia sempervirens. The sequence goes on from VDFB02051197.1 coordinate 68,863, forward strand.
CCATTGTTGAGGGTTGTTTTTTATTTATGTTACCTCCACTAGAGGCAGATTTGGTGTTGGTTTTATTTCTTTTTAATGGGAAGTTTCTTCTGATGTGGCCTTTGCGTCTACACAAGTAGCAAGCATTCATCCCTCCCAATGTTTCCAGTTCACAACAAACATTGCCAGTTTTCAATTTGATTTCCAAGACCTCTGGAAGATCTACTCCCGGGGACAAGGATACCAAAACCCGCTCATCAGAGTGCAGGAGAGGGGTTTTGGTATCATTTATTTTTAAGACATTTCCATATGGTTCCAATGGAAGTGGAATGAATTTCCAAAGATGGGGAGGAACATGTTTGATAACTAGCTATCTAGGGCTAGAGAGGGCCAATACCTCCTCTTCCAATGCATCAAGAATCCATGCCAAGGCACGGAAGACAACCATCCCAACATTCCAAAATTGTTTTTTTATTACCTCCGCTTGAAAATTATGGTTATTAAAAAAGATGACATACAATCCCTTCTGCACCATACAAAAGTAATAGAATTTCAACCCTAGTTTTTTTTCCCAAATATTATGAAACCACTCTTCCATATACTTCCTTTCCAAAACCCTATTGAGATCGACGACATCAAAAAAATAGCATTTTTTAACAACCTACCATCCTCTTCTGCAATTGCCTCATCTAGGGTTTCATTAGGAATTAACATAGCTTTCAACAAAGGAGACGAGGGATGCTTACCTTGTTCCTCTCTTCCATTTTCTTTCCCTTCGTCAACTCCCTCGAGCATAAACTTGGCGCCCTTTGGAATTCGGTTTCTTACACTTACAACAATATCTTGGAATGATTTGGGAGATGTATTTTTAACATTTGTTTTAGTAGATTCATTAATGGAGCCATCTAGGGGATCTGTATCCCCACCCGTCAATTTAGATTAACACCACAAGTCCACACATGTGGGCTCTCACAGGCAGATCGGCCAACGAGATGCCCCTATCACACCCATAGCAAACGAATTTAAACAAAGATTCCACCAGGCACAAGATGGGACTGTCGTACACTAGGAGAAATGATTAACTATCATGTAGGAGGGCCAAGCCTCCTCCACAGCCTACGGGCGAACCCCACCACCAAAACCCTCACACGTGCACCAATCCTTTGTTGCAGAGAGAAAAACAACCTTTGAATCTCAAGTCTCCCTCTCAATATTTTATTCATAAAGATGTGAGAATCTATTTAAATACAAAATCTTGTCAAACATATAAAGTAGGTTTCCATCAAGGAAGGAGATAGACATTGCAGCATAACACTTGTGTATACTTATTACTTTGCTTCATGGTGTAATCATAAACAACTATCTTGAAAGGACTATTGCACTATGGTCATAAGAATAATCACACCAATCTTGTGATAGTACACAAATACCTATATGCCCTAATGTTTTTCATCAATCCATGGGCACTATCATGTCTTAGCTGTAAAAGGACTATTAATACAACTGCTATAGTCAAAGTGTCATGGAAGAAATTGTGCCATTAGAAAAATTTGACAATCAAGAAGGGTTGTCCTATCTTTAAACCCTTATTGCCTACATCAAGAGATAATCTTCAACATTCAAAGGGACTTCAAAAACTACACTAGATTCAAGGTTAATCACATTTGTAATCAAAATCCTCGCTAAACCATAATGATGATAATGGATTGTCCAAATACTATCAAATAGAAACAAGGGGTTGCCACTAAGGTAGAAGAGAGTTATTGTATCAATTTTGTTATGAAAGATAACCAACGTTTAAAGATTGTTCACTCATTATATCCTATCATAATAGGTAGAGGAGTGATTATGTACAAGGTTATGAATTTTAATGTTGTTCCAAGTAACTAGAAAAATATTCATACACCCTTTAGACACTATCAAGTATGATTAGATGCTCCTAGTTAATGAGTCAACCACTTACATGCCCATGTCTTTTTCACTTCATTTCTCCTTCAATTAATTTGTGATGTCCCATTCTAACAATTAATCCAAACAAAAGAACTATAGAAATTGAATATGGTATGAAAATTACTCTAGAAATTGGATATATAAGTTTTAAAATGTGTAACTTCATTTTCCATACATGTCTACTAGAGCAATTGCAACTACCTCTAACAAAATTCCTCTACCCTTTATGCTTTGATGGATGTTCATACCCTGTTCCAAAACTTCCATTTGACATAGGCTGGGAGGATGCTAGCAAAGGTTGGGGAGTTTGGCTTTACACTTGCCAATTGCATTTGGTTGGAAGTTTATAAATCATTTTCAACAAACCCATTTATTAATAACTTGCAATCAGGGTGTTTCATTAGAACAGTGTTCTTTGAGGCATTTTGTCAAACAATTCATGTTTCTATATTTTGCATATCATGGAATTCTGTAAAAACTTCTTAGAGGCATTATGCCTTGTCTTTGCTTCCACATTTTGCATACATGTCGACCAGTGCAATTTCAACTACAACATCTGACAAAATTTATTTCCTTTATCCTATGGTGGATGTCCATACCTCATTCCAAAGCTCCCATTTTGGCATTGGAAGATAAGATGTTGACAAAGATTACGGAGTTTGGTTTTACACCTGCCAATTATTGAAATTTTCTAAATCGTTTTCAACAAACGCATTTTGTGCATACCCTGCAATCATAGAATTCAAACATTTTGCATGCCAGTGTTTATTCTTCCACATTTTGTATACATTTCTACCAAAGCATTTCCAACGGTAATCCCCTTTACATTTTATTTTGATGGATGTCCATACCCTATTCCAAAGCTCTCATTTTTGCACAGGTCAGGAGTGCGCGTGCAAATGAAAATTGTTCGAGTCAAAAACTTGTTTGTTGCATATGGATATCTTATCAGTGGGAAAAAACACTTCAAAAAAGTAAACTTTACGCGAGATCAATGTTGAACAGAATGATGAGTAATAACGATGAGCGAGATGGGTTAAGAGGGCCCACATCAGCAACCCAAGTGATTAATGCATAAAGTGTGCTCATTAAGCCTAGCTGCACCCATCCAACCTTACTAACATCCCAATACCCATTGAGTCATATTTCTATATTTCTTGGCCAAGTGCCCAAGTTTTTGTTTACTAAGGATCATCTCTTAGAGTTGTTTGGTAGTTCACCAATGTCTAGTCTCTAAGCACAATATTTTTCTTACCAACCAATGCTCACAGTGTTGTTTTCAAAGAGAATGAAAGAAAATTACAAGAAAAATATACTAATTTTACATAGAGAGAAAATGTAGAGTAAATATTCAAAATCCACATGTAAAAGAAGAACAAAGCATACCCATAAGATAACACATGTATCCTAGGAAAACCCTTTCAAAAAAACTAAGCCTCCAAAAACATCCACACTTGAGTTAATGTATTATCTCAAGAATAAGATTATAGTACACTTGTGGAGCTCCATGCAAGACCCTTGAAGCATCAAGCAATCCAGTTGCACTTCTCCATATGAACAAACAAATGAGACTAATGTAGCCACACAACCACACATCCTAATCCATGCTTCCTTTAATCACATATGCAACCTGTAAGAGATACTCAATCTAACCAACCCCAATAAATACTCAAGTGTTTTTTTATAAGACGAGCTTGCATAAAACCATTGTGGCACTACACAAACCATGTGCCTCAAAACCATGATCCCAAAATTAAATGTTTGATACTAAGTTATTTTGAGGCTAAATATTTAACTAATATTTTGGGAGGCAATTGCATTTGTCTTTGCTTGCAAGCTTTCTTTATAATAGGGTTGGGACCCTTGTTTCCCATTTTATCTAATAAAAAACATACAAGTGTCTCCAAAAATACATATACCATGCAGTATCTACATCTCTATATGTACAATAATTAAATATTTATTTTAAATTATTAACATTATTATTATGCAAGGTGTACAAGACACCTTTCCCAACAAGGATAGAGTGCCTCATGTTGACCTCATCCACTATGATGAATGCTATATTGGCCATATTATCCCATCTGCTATCAATGCTTTGATGTAATATAACAAAGAATTATTACAATTTGGTGCTTGTCATAATTAAGAAAAATAAATCATCAGGTTGCTACTACCCATCACCAAATTATAGCCAAGGAAGCAATGCAAGAATTGCATGTTTCAAGCACAAACAATAGCATCAAAACACACCCAAATTTGGTCACAAGCCTCTATGGTTTATACTATCAATAGGATATATGTTATTTAAAAGGATATTTTAAGCGTGCATGCAAAATTGTTCTTAGATAGTGTACCTTCAAACTATAAGTATACCTTGGTCATGCATATTAATCACCTTGAAGTTTTGGTCCAAGGAATACTACACACATAGGCCACTTCTCCAACTTCCCTAAGTTCATACTCCCCCATTCACAAGATCGCAATGAATAAGTGATTATAGTCATAGTAGCAACACAATAGAACATCATAACACTTGAAGATGAGTTGTGGCCGCTCTTAGAGGGGTTCAACATGTCTGCAAGGGAATGGAAGAGGACATGGCTATAATCCATCTAATTTTTAAATTTATCCTCAAACCCATCATGTGGACTAATGTGTGTTAAAAGGTAGATCATCTTGAGCAAGACTACCTACATATCAACATTAGTGCTAGAGAGCTTACATCTATTCCACAACAAATGACTATGTACTAGAGTGAGAAATTGAGAAAAAACAAAAATCCGTATGTATATTTTCTCTTGTAATAACTTGCACAAGAGAAGAATATAATTGGAACCACTTCAAGGAGGCAACCTCATAAACCATTTTGAAGGGGATACCTCCAATAGTCTTCAATAAAAATACAATACTCAAAAACATGTGTATGCCTTGTATGTCATCCAAAGCGACTTATCTACATATATAAGACTATATTAATTATTATATAACTTAATTAAGAGTTAAGATAGCCACAAGAAAACTAATCATAACCCTATGCACATTATAAGGTTAAGGGCATAGCATGCTCCCCTCTTCACATAATAATTGTCCTCAACACTGACCAACTATAGATGCTTCTATATAAAATCTTCAAATTTCCATGTGGTAACTTTGACTAGCAAATACTCCATTTGATAAGGTACTTTGGGATTGTCCAAGTCCTCAGCTTCTTCATGTCTACTTGTAAAATTAACTTGGGCTCCGTGATATGTTTTCCCTCTAAATCTAGCTCAATTAGCTTTGTATATGTTAGAACTTTGTATTTTGATCTTGCTCCCTCTTCATTATGATTGAGGTCTTTACCTTGTTCTCTTGAGGCTAAAGAATACCTCTTGCTAGTGTTAAATGTGTTCTTCCATTTCTCTAACCTTTTGATGTACCTTCGAAGAATGGTAGATGGTGTCCTACCATTGATTGAATTTCTTGAGTAGTATCTCCTTTAGGAGGCAATCCTTTTTTAATTTATCTGAACACTAGTAATGCATGGTAAGAAGTTAGTGGTTTGACTTCTCCTCCTTTTTCTTCTTCTCCATCTTCTCCTCCTCCTCCTCCTCCTTATGCTTCTGCTTCTCCATCTTCTTCTTCTTGCATATTCTTCATTGGTAATACGTTCCAAGATCCCATATGAGTGCTAACCATTGAATTATTTGGGTAATGATCTATCTTTAGATTTGAGTCAATCCCAAAAGAATCTAATTCCTTAAAAGATATGTCTTCATAAATCTTATGATGTGAAACTACTTGATTAGATTCTATATATAACCCACAAGAGACTTAATTCTCTTTAATATTACATTGATTTCTCATCTCTTGGGTATGATAAAATATTATCCTTAAACTTAATTCTTGCCCTAATAAATTCAATATTTATGTAACCCATCTCCTCAACTATTATACCATTCTTGTTAGGATTCTTTCCATGAGTGATTGTATTCCTTCATTTGGCTCTTGTTGAAGCCTCTAACATGATGTCCCCAAATTAATTTTCACAATAACTTACTCAAAACAAATCTAATCAATCTAAAAAAAATTACTAAAACTTACCAAATTAAAGATCTTACCTCCTTGAAAAAATATCCAAGAAATTTTATTGATTTGTAATCCTGGGGGTGAATTTGGTGGAAACCCTAATTTTATAATCTCCTTGAATTCTACTCCAAATTATCTCAATTATATATTTTTATAGAAGCTTAATATGTTCTTGATCAACCCTCCATAAATAAATGAAAAACCATTGATTTGCATCCTTGGGAGTGAATTTGGTGGAAACTCTAATTATACATTAACTCATTGAATTGTACTCCAATTGGTCCGAAATTTATACTTTAATAGCCTTAATATGGCCTTGAAAACCCCTTTAAAAATTAAGATAAAATTATGCAAATGGAGAGAGATACGTGTTTTACAATTTACCATCCTTTTTTTTTAAATTGCCTTGTTTCTTGCCCTCTGGTTTGTCAAGATCATGCTTTGATACCGTTTTGTAATGAAATAACTTTCACAAGAAAAGAATACAATAAAAATATATATGATGCAAATAATTGATAATAATGTGCCACTTTGAAGGGGCAACCTCTTAAACCACTTCAAGGGGGATACTTCCAATAGTCTTCAATAAGAACTCAATATTTAATATAATGATAATATCTAACCTCTTAGTCCTACATATACCATAATTATACCTTAGCTACCACCCAAACCAACTTAACTACCTATATAACACTTTATTAATTATTATATAATTTAATTAAAAGTTAAGGTATCCACAAGTCGACTTCTCATAATCCTAGGGGTAAGGGCATAGTATCCCTCCACTAATCCAAGTTGTACATGCAAAATTATCAAACATGGTCAAACCTAGAAATCAACTTGAAGCATATAATCCTAAATTTAAATGAGCATCGTGATATTGTTCTCAAAGGAGATGCATATAATTTCAAAGCAATGATTGATGTGCCCAAGTTTCTAGTCGATGGTTTTCACATGCATAAGATAGCAACACTATTGGTGTGTGCTTTTTATTTTCCTTATGTTCCAAGATATTTATCTTTTGCACACATATGATTAAGCTTGCTTAGATTAATTATATATGGTTATTATGAGAGTGCATGACATAATCCATTAGCTACATGCACCACTCTCGCCTACTCCAAATAGTTGAGTTTCACACCCTCTTTTGGATTTATTAACCACCTCCCACAACCATTTGTTTGTCTTTATTTGAATAGGAGCAACCATGTATTTTAGCATTTACCAAGTAGATGGAACTCTACCTATTGTTAGCAATTAAGTTTTTTCTCCTCTTATATGTATATGTCTCTATTTAACTATATATACAAACTCACCTCACATTAACTAGTCAAAAGGAGTACTACGAGATTTTCTTTAATTCTCTTGCATTTTTGTCTCATGAATTCCCTCTTTAAAATATATTCTCTCCATTGTGCTATTGTTATCTTTGATCATCTATCGACTAGAGTACATGTGATCTACAACTAACAATAGGTCTTGGTTAATATTCTTGTTTCTCATTGACTTAGAGCCAAATTACAAACATACTTACAATGTGAATGGTAATGACACTCCTTGTGATTCTTCTAATCCACCTATATCATCTAATGTCAATGATGATGATGGTGGTGATATTTATGAAGACCAATATAATATTTGATTTTAATAATGAATATCTATCACAACATTCAATTTTGACAAATTTACATCAATTTTAATTTTTATGGTGCTCTGCATATTATCTACATATGATGTGACATTTTGAACTTAATTCATATGTACTTATAACAAACTCAACCTCCCAAAAGAAATGCTATACCAACATAACCAAATTAGTAGTTTAGATAAACTTTTATAGTCTATTCTCGATTATTGATATTTTCAATTTGACTGGACCATAGATATCTAAGAACAAATTTGAATGGTTTAGAGGACTCACCTAATGATAAGATTATATAAGAAGTTTAAATTCATGACATGGTTATATTTAAAATATGAGATTTAGGAAAGGGTGTGTAGTGAAAATAAGTAGTTTATATTTAAAATAGTCTCAATTTTGTTCACTTGATATGTGCAATCTTAATGAAATAGAAGATTTTCTTTGAACCTCCTCTCTAAATATATTTATATTATTTGTGGGTAAAGAAAATTCCAGTGTAATGATTTCTGGAAAGAACACTTCAAACCCAGATCCAAAATCCTTTGCTGAATCGAGATCCTTTGCCTGTGATTATAAACGATTCATATTTAACCCATTTTATAGTAAAAACTAGCCAAAATTGTGCGCGAATTGGAGTCGCTTTGAACAGTTAGAGTGATCCCTTGCATGAAAGTCTACAAAGACATTTTATGCTACAACACAAGGCAATAGCTGTGAATGCCTATAAAGGCTTCTCTACCTAAACTAACCCATAAAACCAATGCTCTTCATGATGCAAGATATAATATTTTTCCTTTCTATGAAATGAAATACAATAAACTCCTGTGCGTCTGGTTAGAGATCAAACGCACTAAGATGACACTGGTATAATATTCCCGGGAAATTTTTAAAATCGTTTGAAATTGTTATCCACATTGAACTCAACAGGAAATGCCACCTGTTTCAGTCACCAATCTCAATACCACTGGACAAATAATGCAGTGTGCACATTTTGAGATGGGTAATCAATAATGAAATGAATCGTTCAAAATTCTTCTAAAATTTGAAAACGAAACTATCATTTTCGGATCAGACTGCAATTTTATAGCTCGGGTTGGCAAGATTATCAATGCCTGATACAACCCGTGCTGATTCAATCACATCTCCAACTTTTAGATCTGCAAGATAATCCTGGTTCTCAGTCACATATCCAAAGACTGTATACCTTCCATCTAAGATATTTGCATCACTAGGTGTAAGTTCACTTTCTTTGAGAAGCCAAAATACTTGACTTGACGCAGAATCATTATCAAATTCCTGTTTCAGAAAAAATGAGATAATCTGTCAGTGCAAAGTTCTTCTTCTCCGAGAGTGCGAAAAAGAAACAATATTCAGAGCAAAATATTGCCCAAATATGAAGCATTAGAGTGCCCAAGAAAGGTATAAATAAGGCAGTAATCATTGGGCAACAAGCACTAAGAGCGATAAAAAACAATATATACAGTTGACAGTTATTACATCTCGGGCCATTGCCATTGTACCAAAAGCATTGAATGGAAGCTTTGTCCGAGCTTTGTACCGTCCAAGCTCCTACCATACATGAGAAAGAAAAATAAAATTAGCTCCATCAAGCCATTTTAAAAGCTATTTTCATAGTTTGAACCTCTTGAGTTCTACCAGGACAGAATCGTAATACAAAATGATATTTTCCTCGCAATAGTAACCCTGAAGTATAAGAAAAATGCAAGTAACCAAATCTACAAGCTTAATCAAATTGAAGGGTAATTCAAAAATCTGTAATGGACAGTATACTTTGCAGGGATGGCATCCGTGACTGTTTTTATTAGGAAAATTTCTATTTTACCTCTAATGTAGAACCATAAATAGGTGATTTGTCACCATCCACCATTATTTCTAGGGGAATCTTACGAACATTTCCTGTACTGGGATCCACAAAGCCTTCTGCAGGCCCTTCAGGATCACCCATTTGGACTACAAATCCATCAGCTGCAAGATCAAACATCAAGAACATATTGTCAGTCAAAACAATTTTATAATCTAGACCACCCATAGTTCCTTGGTGCATATACAGGTGCAAGAATTTAATTGTTTAGGGGAATAGGATGCATCAGAAACAAATTCGCAGACTTTTGAATCTGAACTTTGAAGTGAAATATTTCAATAACGATCTGAAATTGAGAGAGAAATTCTGTGTAAGGTATATAAAGAGAAAAATAAGCTTGAAAATAGACAAATGCGTTATACAGCCAAACTTTCTAGTAAGTTTGCTAAGAGAACTTCTGGAAATCTTAAAAAATAGATAGCTATTAATATTCTGGATTAAAGATGATAACCAGCAGGCCACACTTTAAGTCAAACAACAAGAGGAGAAATTAAAGTTTTAAGCGTTCTTGCACTTCCAAAAATTGCAATTTCTCATAATAGTTGGTGCAGACAAAGTCAGGTCCAGCTCAACTGTTTTTGCTAGGTTCATTTCTTGTACCAAATCAATCCAGTGTGCAAACCCAGCTACTTGAAACTTACGTTCAAAAAAGCTAGCTATGGTTTATTTTTCCCAAATCGGCCTTGTAAACAATTGTTTGATATTTGGTTTTAACCAGCCTCCTATATGAAGTATCTAAGTGCATTTTCTATGCTGAAATGTTTTATTTGTGATCAGAAATGCCAAATATAGCCTATTAAATTATTAAATAACAGGATATATGCATCATAAAGCAGTTCCAGTTTAAACTTAATTGTGATTAAAAAGCGAGTCCAATTTCAACCCTTATTCTCAAACAAGGATAAAACAATTTTGTACTAAATCGTACATTTTAGTTGCTATCACCAAACTGGCAAACAGGTATGTATAGTCAAAGACCGTGGAATTTGGGAGTTAAATAATAATCTACATAGTCGAATCAAACAAATTCAAGCATAAAACAGGAAAACATATTCCACTTCAAAGAACTAGTTGAAATGTAATCAAGGTTTATGCACTGGATTCAGATTACATTCCTGAGCTTGTCATCTCACAAGTTACAAGAATATAGAACTTGAACCTGTGACTTTATGGCAATTAAAGAGATCTATGAAGTCTTATAATTTGACTAAAAGATTGAATCAGGTCACTCAATTCTAGAAGAGTACAGGGCCTACCCTGAATTCATGTTCAATTGTGGGCAGATATCTCCATCTAGGGAGATACACACCAAGTGTGGGCACAGTTAGATCGTCACCCAGTTCTAACTTGTCATGAATCCAAACTTGAGAAAAACCAACAAAGAAATTAATTTAGGGCAATGCTTACCTCTTTGAATTTCCATGCCATCATAGAAGTGTCTCTCTACCAGGTCTGCAAAATTTCCTGCTGTAACTGGGGCATTGTATCCATCGAGAACCAGCCGAAACATGACATCTTCGAGCTTAGGATTGTCTTTGACCTTTACTTTCATTTCCACAGTAGCCCTCCCCTTTAGAAGAGGCTTGCTGGAGTACTCATCAGGCACTTCAAACGGGAAGCCATCCACCATATCTTCTTCAACACTGCAGAAATCCAATGCCCCTCAACTGCAGTCAATAACAGAGTTAAATTATTAATATGAAACTAATGCTTATTTATGACACCAGATTATTTTATAAATTTATTATGAGTCAATCAAGAGTAATTGTGTTATTTAAATGATCCATGTATCTGCAAGTCCTCAAGTTTTAGAAAAGACCCACTCACCAGAATAGTATGGATTTTATTTGTATGAACCAAAATGTGGTCAGATCCTAATATAATACAGGTTTGATCATACAATACTATTCCAGATACCAAGAGATATCTGGAGGACAACTCTAGATTGTGAAAATATAGATGTATTATATGCAGAAGTTAAATCACTAATAAATCAGAGATGATAAATAATACTCAGAAAGAGATACACAGGCATACAAGAAAGTCTATTATTCTGTGCATTCAATACATGGCAAACTCTTGAGGTAGAGGTATGGCCATCTATCTTGTACTACCTAAGTTAATGATTAGAGAAAGAGGCATTGGATAGATAAGAGAACTAGAAGGGAAAACAGTATACCTTTGTGCATTTTGTACATGGCATGCGAGAGAGAAAGAGAGTGAGTGAGCAAGAGAGAGAGAGAGAAGATGCATTGGATAGATAACAGAAGTAGAATAAAACAAAGAATACTTTTGTGCATTTTGCACACGGCATGCAAGAGAGAGAGAATGAACAAGCAAGAGAGAGAGAGACATAAGGATATCTATCTTCTAGCTATGCCTACTTTCTGTTTATTTTGCTCTCTTATGTGCTTTCTGTGGATACAAATATCTATTCATGATGTTACAAAGCTGCAAGGGCTAAAGAATTGTTATGGAAGTTGGAATGGTTGAGCTTCAATGTCAAACTAGTAAAACTTGAGAGGCTACCCATAACTGTCAAGAAGAGATCCTTATCCTATGCTTTCTGGAGGAAATGCATTGATCCATTCAAACTTTTTTTTGTCAAGCAATGTCTTCAATGTGTCTATGAGACTAGACAAATTTACAAGCAGTTAAATTCACCAGCATTGTGTGGACTCATCTATATTTTTAGCACATACATTTAAATGTTCATGTTTTTTTAATTTCAGTGTCTTTTTGTTTGTTGAAGTTGTTTTTGGTATCTAAATTTATTTATATTTTATAAATTTAAATATCAATTTTCATATACTATTCTAATAACCATCTCCCCACTGTCCCCAAAATCCAGAAAAATATTTGTTGTCCTAGAAACTTGGAAAAAATGCCGACATTTTTTTTTCTTTCCATGTATAATTTTATAATTACAATCTTCACTTAATGTAAGAACACCCCTTATATTTTTTTTTGAAGTTGGTAACTAAATAAGTTGCCCCATAAACATCCACAATACCAACTCAAACACTGTCACAGTGCTGCTATGATTTTGAAATGAGAAACATATTGACATAATACTGATATTTTGGCATATGAAATAGCATTTGATTGCACAAGTAATTAAGCTGGTCGCACTCATTAAAGGAGTCTCATTACATAAAAATCAGACATGAGAATTGCATAACAACTACCTCAAATCAGAGATATCACAGTGTAGTTGACCGTGTAAAGTTGTTCAGCACCTGTGGGTTCATCTCTACCAAACTCAGTCAAGAACATCATATGATGATTACCTTAACCCTTGGCAAGTTGCTAAGGAGCCCAATTACCACCCAGAAATGTTACTAAGAATCCAAAAAGGGCCATTAATGACTGAAATCTGCTACTACACCCTTTACTGTGACTGCAGCATTTAATCTATGGGAATCCACTGAACTAACCCCCCACAATCAGAAATACCAAAAGCATAAGGAATACCAACCTTCACCAACCTCTAACCATCATCTACAGGATTCATTTTGGCATCAATGGAGAGTCAATATGGACTGATAACAGTAGGTCTGAGAGGCTGAAGAAACTACAGCAGGTCTGTAAATCTGTTTGCAGGTCTTGTCAACTCAAACCCTTTGAAACCAACCCACCAGGTATTGCAAAAAACACTTTCCAGATTCCAAACTGCTTCCAATTCACCCAGCAACTAAATGTCCTCTGAAACTTCAAAACAACATGCTCGGTAGTTCTGATAACCCCTTTATTGCCACGCCCAGGTCTGCTATATTCTTGCTAGGCACCAAATCTACACCTCATAACTGTCATCAAACCTCAACAATAATAAAACATTGTCTAAACAACCTCACTCAGCATAAAATTGAAGGGAACGACTGCAGATTAGTTTCAGATTTGCACAGTTCTGGAAAACTAAGTGCTAGAAATAAGTGCCTAGAACTCCCTCCAAAGTGAAGAAACGCAGTCATAAAGACCTGCAACTGATGGACCAGACCTGAAGACTCCTGCAAATCACTACCAAAGCACTCCAAAACCTCTAAAATTTGTTACCAAATACTACCAAAAATATGCATTCAAAAACCTTCTTTTTTTTTTTTTGAAACCCTAGAGACCAAAAACTCCATGAAATACCAAGGTGATTCCTACGTGAAATCACTCTACCAGCTAGGGAGGATCTTTCATCACCAAAACTAGTGATTTGATGAGGGTTTTCATCCTTGATCAATCCTTGGAAGAAACTTCTCCATTCACTCCAGCAACATCTTGTTATGTGTGCAAACTTGAATAATGAAAATGAGAGCCCCACACCTCCTTTTATAGCTTTTTCGCTACTTTATTGAAAAAGCGCTTTTTTGCTTTTTCAAAAAAGTGTTTTTTTGTTTTTTCATTGTTTTTTTCGAAAAAAACACTTTTTGCTTTTCTCTCAAAAAAATGCTTTTTGCCTTTTAAAATAACTTTATGTCCAAGTCCCCTTTTTCCCTAGGCATCCACTTGAGGGGACATAACATAACTTTATTAAATTAAAACACTAAAGTAAATATTATAATGTTAACTTTATAACTTTAGTGTAATAATTTAAATAATCCAAACCATTTTGCAAAAAGCACTGCCAAGGCACTGAAAATCGAAACTAATCACACCAAGAAGCTAATGTTGAAGAACAACTCGAAAGGCCCAAAACACTACAAAGAGCATCACCGCAAACCTAAAAGCCAACTAAACTCCACACCACCACTGGATGCCAAGAAAACCCTAAATTGAGCTCTCCAACAATGTTGGAACTCTCCCAGCTCACCTAGAAACTTACGAAAAACCTCGAAAACTGGCCAACACTCACAAAACAACATGGCATAAAAATGGGGACATTACACTTAAAACCTAACTCAACCCGATACTTTCTAACCCAGCTTGCAGCTTGCGCCAACACACGTGACAATTGCATGGTCATTTTTTTATTAATTCAATAGAGAATTAATTCAAGAGGCAACAACATGCAAGACCTCAACCTTATTTAACTTGGAATCACTATTGAGTCATTGACACATTTTACCACCTTCTTAGCCTTCACCTGAGATAAATGTGTAACATGGTAGGTAATCAACAAACAAGCACAAATGCACCAACCTATCAAGCATTAATGGAGTAAACCGCATTAATACAAATCTCACCTGAAGAGCATAAGAGAGTTAAGTGTCCATCCAATTGCATGACTAGATCCATTTAGTTGCAAGCCTGCTTCTAACACAAGCAAGCTCCATTGATGGAATCATTCTATAAAATAACAGCTAAGGGAAAGAGCACACAAAAACACATTGGAGGCTTCTTTATTCATATATATCTCCAATATTACATCAAGCCTTCCTTGTTCAAATGGACAAACACCTCATTTGGATAAGGGACCAGCCAAATCCCCTTGATTTGCCTACTATCTCCCACAATTACCATGCTGACCTGCACATACAACCTAGATACTACCAATTCCACACCATCAAAATCCACAACAATGAGCCCAAGTCCATATTTATAGGCACATTACCCAGTGAGGTAGCATTCTCCAAGTGACACATACCATCTCATATCCCTAGGTATTCCTTTTCGTCTTCTAGTGACACCCATCCTAGTCCACATGTATTAGTACATTACATCCACTCACATTTTATTCTATTAGGTGCACATCCCAACCTATTTTAATACATGAGTATTCTAGGGTCTAGGCCAATAGACTCTCCTATCTATTACATATATTGGTATGATTTTGCTACCAACACTCACAACAATTATTGGACTCAAAGAACATTTACATATTAATATTAATTAATCCATTAATGAATTGATAAAATATTTATGTTATGCAATCATATAACTGACTTAACAATGAGACAAAGAAATGACAAATTGTTCTTTGACACTAATATTTGGATGTTAAAATTATGATCAATTCAATAATGAATCAATTGAGGGATGTACATACAGGTATCAAAACATAACTATTTCAGATTGATACCGCCTTATCCATTGGGTCACAAAGTCACTATTAACACTAACACTAAAGCATTACGCCAAGACAATTTACGTGACATAATACTAGACCCGAGACACTTTCTAACTTAGGACCATGGAAATTAACACTAAGACAAAATACAACACAACCATTACATAGCACATTTGTGCACATAACAGAGACCATGAGCCACATGATAAATGGATTGGCCTTCCATTATGGAGTGCCTCAATGAACCTGAATGCCAGAGAAATCTTTGAAAATGCTGATGTCATCAATTATGTACGAGATATCTTTCACTTTGTGCCTTCAAGCACCTTCCCTGGGTAACTTGGAGTTGAAAATGATGATTATGAGAAAACAGGCCCCAATTGCTCTGAAATACCACAATGGCTGTGTTATCCCCATCAACAATATTGGGAGATAACAATGGCTCTTTTTAAGGACAATGTCACCTGTTTCAAGTGCGGAAGAAGCTCATAATATTTGGTTATGAACAAAACTTCCAAGGACTTGATTCTCATAGACCTGTAAAAGACGAACACAAAAAATGTCATCCTCCTGATCTGAACCGACTGACAACCAGTTCCCCTATCCCAACCATACGTGAATGAACACATGTTGCTGAGCAAGATTGGATCCAAATGTTATGCCTAAAACACCATTCTTCTGAATAAGAATGCCCTTGATACTTAAATTTATTTCATATCTCACACCTATGAATAATCCAAGTTTTACTATTGTCGAGTGACGAGTCTATTATGTGAATAATGCATGTGTGAGGAGGTTTGAACAAATCTCTTGCCATATAAGATTGAGAAATATCATCAAGGCATCTGGAAGTGGAAGCTTGCTTGCATGAGAATTATTCAACCAAAAATCTTTTTCTTTTTTCTAAAGAAATCTTTGCATGAAAATTTGTTGAACAGCAAATAGTTTGGACTTTAAATGGAGGGTCCATGATTTGCATTAAAAGATAGTGATGGTGTACAACTTCATTTGAAAGGATAATCCGTCTGTTTTAATATCGCAACCCCCTTGTAGACCCCATTCTCAACACACACCACCCTGCTATTTTGAATAGGCTTTCTTATTTTGTATTAAAAAGTGTTTTAGACAGGCTAAGTCCCGAGATGCCAAAGTAAATAGGATTACCCATTTTATTTCATTATTTAAGGCTCCTTAACTTCAGAATAGAATTTTACATTTTTGAATTATTGTTTTGGATATGGAGGGTGCCAGGGTGAGGAATTTTTTTATACGAAAATTCGCCTCTTTTCTTTTAAAACTTGGTGAGGCAACAACCTGGGATACCAAGATGCCAGATTAAAAGGTTTGCCCCTTCTTAATTTTATTGGCAACGCCAAAGGTTGTCAGGGTGCCAGGATTAAAAAGATATGCAATTTTTTTCTCTTTACTGGCTTCTTTCCTTACCTCTTTCATGTCACAGCCACAATTATTATGAGATGTGACTGTTGTTCCTTTTAACTAGATTGTACTTCTCTTGTTCTAATCTCACTATCTCTTTGCAGACAAACCTTTCTAAGTTCTGCCCTTTTTTAATCCAACTGCTTGATAATTAGGAGAGAATGCTATCTCCTCGCGCTTTTTTTTCACATATTCAGTATTATGTTGAACCCAATCCATTAATTACTTTTCTGGCCATCAAAATCTGCCAATGTTGGTTTTTTAATGGACACACTGTAAATGAAGTGTGATAAATGCCAGCTCTGGAAAAGCTACGTCATGGCTCCATTTTGCCAAATGCTCAGCAAGACAACTGAGCACTGAATATACACATTCCTCTTCAAAAGCATTACAATCAAACAGTACAGGAACCACAAGAATAAAAATTCCACTAGCAGATCCAAGTGTGTGTAACAATTTGATAAACTGCAGCCTAAGAGGACTGTAGTGTGCAGTAGGCACCAAGCAAGAAACTATGGTGATGGTCTGAGCCATTGTATAGGACGGTGATTTAAGGTCAAAATTTCTGGTATACATACACAATAGTCTCACCCAAAGATCAAAGCAACTCATGTATTGCCAATTGCAATCCTTCTTAACTGCTTGCTTTGTGTTCAAAGAGCAATCCACAAAATCATTCCTAAATGTTGAATGAAGACAAGCACAGTTAGGAACTGAATTTGTTGAAGGTTGTTAGCACTAACAAGCTTATAGTTTGCAGCAAAAACTTTGGATATTCTTTTCAGAACTATATTCAATGATGGTTCTCATTAGACAAGACTTCCTTTATACAGTTTTGCCTTCTGTGAAGATGAAGAGCCACCCAAAACTTCACAATTAACCAACATGAGATAAAAAAGGAACTGCAAATGTCAACCTTGATGTTTTTGAGACTGAATAGAAGACCTGTTTTTCCTTCTCACTATATCATGCATTATTCTTCTTGAATGTCATACAGCAGCATCATGTGGATTGGTCTGCATCTCTGATAAAGCTTGTAATTATAACATTGGAATATCAATTGACTTCCATTGATTTAGCATCATCACACAATCAAGTAGCTGCTCCATGTCAAATGAACATCCCTTGATCCTCAATGCTCCACCTCTGTTGTCTGTTCCTACAGATTTTTTTGTACATGCAAATGATGAGGAGACAAGGCAGCATGTACTTCAAAAATGTGATCAATTTTCACCAAGATATATTCATTTGGGTAGTCATAATTATATTTACACATGCACTTCCACTCTTCTTCATTTGAAACACAATAAAAAAAATCTTGATTCACAAGATCAAAATGTTGATCATGTAGTTGAGAAAGATCATGTTACAAAGTGTCATCCTCCCTGCAGCTGTACCACCAGAAACCCCAATGACTACACATTTTTGAACTACATGCTGCCTTGTCTCCTCATCATTTGCATGTACATCCGATTCCTGTGCGAAAAAGTTGAGAATGAAGCAGTAATTTCAGTATCAAGTCCATAACATGTGGCATTACAACTCCCTCTGATGTAGAAACTGCTCTTGGTATGACATGAAATAATATAATGAAGCTCCTAAAATGTCACCAATTCCAAGATGCACTATTACTGACATTTCTTACAGCTTGTAAAAAGTTATTTAGCAAAATCTTGATTATGCTTATCGCTACCCAAAACTAAAGCTACATCCATAAGCATGTGTCCACTAAACAGACAAGAACTTAACAGATGAAATAGCAACTTCAACAGATACAACAAGTTCTTTCTGAAATTGCCAACTTAGTTATGGACAAACTGCAATTTTATAGTTGTATACCTCCTGTGGCATGTCAGCCATTGTTGCGTGTGAGTCTAGTACATGGCTGTTAGAAACAACATTCTTTTTCCATTTAAGAGGGTCACTCCCTCTTATGATAGGGATTTTGGAGTTCTTAATCACATTTTACTAAAATGTGAGAAAGGCAAAGTTGAGGAAAAATGGAAAAGAAAATGTAACCCAATGGCAAAATATTGATAGATGCCTCTGGAAACCAAGAAAAGTGGATGGAATTGTGATGATCTCTTCCTCAGTGGATTAATTAATTGGAAATGTGTGTGAAAATGCTGCAAAGTGAAGACAAGAGTACTAGGGAACACAAAATGTCTCTTAACCAATTCTTACCGTACATCCATGACACAAAGTTCACCTTCCAAGTCAGAGCTTGAATAAACAACATGATCCTATGAAAATAATCCATTTTCTTGTGTCAGACAATTGTGCTAATTTTGATTAGAAAAAAATAATTAAATTCTATTAAAATAAAATATTATATTCACCATGCAATAATAACGACCTCACATTCATCAACCGAAGAAGGAGGAAGCATGCAAATTTGGAAGAGTTAACAAAATATTTAGGCCACCATTTTCCTGGAGAGAAAAAAGTGAGCCCAGCCCGTCTTTGATTCATTTATAATAATTTTTTGTTACATTTTTTATTTTTTTTTGCTTTCCACATGTAGTTGCATAACTACCATCTTGACTCAAGCTCTATCTCAATCCAAGATATTCTCATCCAACTTACAACTTGACCCAACACACTTGACACATACGTGTTCTTTTTTTTTAATTAATTCAATAATGAATTAATTTGAGGGGTAACTTGTTGAATGTCATGTGTTAAGTTAATTTTAACATTTAGGTGAGTAAAGGAGAAGAAGCTTTTGAGAGATCCCGATGCAATGGAAATTCATCTATTAGATTCCAAGGATTCTCATCAAGATCTTCTGTGCAATCAAGCTTTGGAGAGGGCAGTTTCATGCAATCAAGTTTGGGGAACTATCAGCTCCCTCACTAACTTCTTCCGGGCAAAGAATAACAAAACAAAGATCAGAGGAAGCACACAAGGTAGTCAAATATGACATAAACCATCCACAGCCCTAATCAGCAACTACCACTTCAAGCTCTGATAACGCTTGATCCATAAATCACTAGATTGTTAATCCTAGTGATACATAATCAATAGATTTCCAATGTTAGCTCTATCTACACTCTCATCAAACCCTGCCAGATGATGTTTGCTGCCCTAACACTGCCAAATGCGTGTAAACAACAAGTTTGGCCTTTCCCAAAGTCAAACAGCCACCAAACAAGGAACAAAATCATCCCTTTTGTGTTCTGTTGCCCTAAAATGACTTTCAACAACAATAACCACCAAAAATTATCTGAAATGGATGAAGATATGGATAACTGGTGCCACAAACATCCAAGCAATGTTCTGAACCACAGCCAAGAACCTGCAGACTCATTTTCTCCATCCATACACTTGCTACATATCATTCTAGCATTCTCCATATTGCTAAAAGCAATGACAATCAATCCCAATGGCGATCCCAACAGAAAATCAATTTTCCAATAATCTACATGAGATCAGAAAACACTCCTCAAATGACCTCATACCTTTTATGCAAAAAATTTAATACCTACAGTAACCTATTATCATCTGTAGCAGCCCATACAACTCCTGTAGCAACTTGCACAATGCTTGTAACAGCCTAAGCAATGCCTACAGCAGCCTACATGTGACCCTGCAGCATATACATAACCTTTGAAACCTTCCCAATTCAAACTACTCAACCAGTTTCAGATCAGATCATGTGCAATCCATTAGGCTAATATTAAAACAAATAAATGATGGCTAGTGGTTACACTTGCATTAGATATCTAGCATTTACTAGCTCAATATTCCTATGCCAGCCAAATATCATAAGCATAGGAAGCAGCTTTCCATGGGGACAAGTCCCCAAGAGTCCAATTGAGATCCCAAACGTCCCAAGGACTTGAGTACTTGGAGGGTACCTTCCCTTTTTCCAAGACTGGATAACCTGTTCCATTTGGTACATACAACTAAAAAATGCTAAGTTACCGGAATCGCTCATATGCTCTGCTGATTCCGGGTACTGGTACGAATCCGAATCGGATACTTGTAAAAACCCTGTGGAATCGACCAGGGTACTGCATTTTTTACTCCTTAAACGTATTTTAAAAAATAGACGAAACCCGACGTTTTTTCAACGTTTTTCCGGTCGATGTGGCATGTTTGACCGATTCCGAAGTCTTGACGCAGATTTCAAAGTTTTTTTCAACTTTTTTGTCTTAATTGTATCTTCCTAATGACCCATATGATGCCTACTGTTAATTGTATTATTTTGTTTTAAATGTTGAACCAATGAACAATGAATTCAATATAATTATATACCTATCATACCATTCAAGTTTTGAAAAATTGATATCAAATTAATTTAGTATAATTGTATTTCAGATTTGTTATATTTATGGTAGTTCTAAGTTCTGTTTAGCATATGCATGATATGTGGTATTCTAAATTTAATTCTTGTTTTTACTTTTTAGGCTGCAAAATATGTCTATATCTATGATTTTTATATGTTTTATGTACAAACATACCCACCCTACCCCAAAAAAATTGTTGTACCGGCGTACCATACCCACATATCCGTACCTGATTCACAACTTAGAAAAAATGAAACGTTTTAAGGAAAATAATCTAAAATCCCCTAAAACACTTAAAGGGGAGGATTCTCATTGCAAATTCAGCACATTGTATTTACTTTTTAATATTTTAAATGCTTTTAATTTATTTATTTTATTTTATGAACCATTTTTGCATAGTCCCCAAAATTCAGGAAAAAGTTTGCTATACCCAAAACTTCATCCGCACACCCCATCCTAGAGACTCAAAGAAACATCTATAGGCACCAACAAATTAGTTGAGGTTGTGCCAAATAGGGTTCTACTACAATTGTGTGATAGATAATTAGTGGTTAGTTGAGGTTGCACCATAGAGAAAAGGATGACAGAACATTATGATTTATGTTGTAACTGCCCCAACCATTTCATATAGAGACATGAACAGACCCTTAGAAAGTAGCAAGATCCAAGTCTAGGAAAGCCCGATTACATTAAGGTGCTCTAACTGTTTGGGTGTAGTCTGTCCTCTTCTGTGTATGAGATAGAAAATGATACCAAATAGGGTTCTACTACAATTGTGTGATAGATAATTAGAAGTTAATTGTGGTTGCACCATGAAGAAAAGGATGACAGAACGTAATGATTTATGTTGTAACTGCCCCAACCATTTCATATATAGAGACATGAACAGACCCTTAGAAATTAGCAAGATCCAAGTCTAAGGAAGTCAGATTGCATAAAGGTGGTCTAATTGTTTGGATGTAGTCTGTCCTCTTCTGTGTATGAGAAAGAAAATGATAATTGGAGATAACATGGTTTGGTTATCTGTATATTTCAAAGTAGCACTTTGGACTTTGCATATGGCATATTAAAGCCTAAAGGACAAAATAATGATGCCATGTACATGGAGTTTCATTTTATTTTTTAATCCAAAGAAAGCATCATAGTGATGGCATGTTTCAACTCAATTTATTTAACTATGTTGTAGCTAGTAGTTCAGGTTCACAGATGCTAAAAAATTTAGATTGACCAAATGTTTCCGGGAGGTTTTGATTGCAAAGTGTATTGATGTATGAGTGCATGCTTTAACTTACAGGCATTTGAGAACATTTCTGCTCACAATAAAAGTTCCATACCAATCCAAGTGACAGACCAAGCCAACTGACTTTTTTTCTAGAAATTTAAAGCCACTGATCCTACTAAATTTAGATTCACTAAAATTTTCCTTAAGGTTTTGATTGCAAAGTGCAATGCAGTATGAATGCATGCTCAAACAAATTTAAGAATGTTCTATGCCAGTCCCAAATGAATGTCCAAGCAAACTGACTTCTTATCTAGAGAGATGTATAAAACAAAACAATAAAAGGCAAAAGAAGAAAGCATAACCCTCTTATAAATATTTTTAGTGTGATATTATGGACATCTCCTGTCTTCTTTAAAATCTTAGCTTCTAAGTAATTGCTTTGGACATTACCTTCCAACCAGATCAAGGATCTCTTGTTGTTTTGGTGCAACAATATCTCTGTCTCGTGCTTCCACAATCTTTTGAAAATCTTGTAAGCCAACAGTTATCTTGTCCAACAACTCTTGTCCATGATCTTTCTTTGATTCTGCAATACCTGCTAGAATGGCTGGTTTACTTTGGTTGAAAATGCGGGATGCTTGCCTTACATTCTGCTCATCATTCACACACACAAAAGAAAGTATTGCAGCAGTAAGCTTGAGCTCAAAAACCTACTTAAAAGAGTACTTCTAGAAACAAATATTCTAGAAAGAATACACATTAATAAAGGAATACGATTAGGCTAAAGCTCCTCTGCACAAGAAGTTGCCAAGTTCATAAAGAGGCTCTGGCCCCTTTCTTATTGGATTTTCTCATTGGAGGAGGTTGCAATGCATGCTTGTAATTTGTGCAGGAAATTACTAAAAGATATTCGAAGCAGGGATATAACCACCCTTACGGCAGGATGCTAATATTAAAAAGCAAACAAAAATCATTGATCTTGTCTGTAAAAAAGCACAAATAGGATACACATTAAGATTAAATAACTTCCCTTTGTGAATCCTCTTAACACTTAAAAATAATTCTTCATTAATCGTAATACGTTTTAGCCAGAAAGATGATTTGATGTAAAGGACAAATTCAATCGGTAGCTTGCCTTACATGGCAATAGTTTTACTAAGAAACCCAATGCAAACCAAGTCTACTAAAGGATATACAAAGTAAGCAGGCTCTCGGTGAACATGAATGAATTGCACCAGTAATCCCATGAGACAGGACATGCAAACAATTTAGTGTACAATGAAGAGCATAAATTTCTAAATTGCCTGGCTTCCAACAATATTGCCATCAAGTAAAGGATAGTCAATAACAACGAGACAATGCAGTATGCGGTCATTGATTGCAATGGATAACATTGGCTTTGGGAATCTAAGTATTCGAGAATGAGCCACACTCAAACCATAAGAGGGCCGGTCGCTCAGAGGTAGAGCACCTTAACATGCATAAGAGAGGTCTTAGGCTTGAATCCTAGCTGGTCCATGGAAATTTCACATAACATTAGAACCATACTAGGACCCTCAAGCACAAAGTGTGGCTCAAGAGGGGGGGCTCAAGAGGGGGGGCATTGGAGATGGAGCTGCAATCAAACCATAAGAGGGTCAGTAGCTCAATGGTAGAGCACCCTAGCATGCATAAGAGAGGTCCTAGGTTCAAAACCTAGCTTGTCCATGGAAATTTCACACTAGTAAGAAAGATTTTTCATCAAACACCAACATTGTTGACAAAAACTATTGCAATATGTGTCCACAAACCAAATCCGAAATCAGTGGAGAATAAAGAGATGAAAAACATAATGCTTTCTTTTTTCACTGCAAGAAGAATTGCATTTTAGAAAACAATAATCAGTAAAGTTCTCTAATTTTGTGTTGTAAAAGGTATATCCCCTTACCCTCTCCACAGAATCCAATGCCCTAACTCCTGGAATCTTGAGATTTTCTGTGATATCTTCAAGTGACTTCTGTACCTCTCTGATGGCTTTGTTGTCAATTGGCAGTGCATATCTCAGCAGAGCTTTTGGGTCCTTAATTGGAGGCCCAGAGATCAACACAGAGAGATCTTGTATTACAGGCCCAGATTCAAATGAAGAGGCTGGTGTAACAGAGGGCTGTATTGTGGCAATTGTTGCTGCCAAGGCAATGCACAGGGCACAATTTTTCCAGGAGAATCCATTCCTCTGCTCCAAAAGAAAAAACAACCTT
Organism: Sequoia sempervirens; assembly: GCA_007258455.2. Lineage (NCBI taxonomy): Eukaryota > Viridiplantae > Streptophyta > Pinopsida > Cupressales > Cupressaceae > Sequoia > Sequoia sempervirens. Next base: position 93,570 of record VDFB02051197.1, read on the forward strand.
ACTTTAAGAGTTAATAAGCTTTCAAAATGATTCCAGTTAAATTAATGAGCAAACACACAACTACAGAAGCAAACATATACATTTAAAAGAAAAAGTGGATAAAAAGAAGGAAAATATACCTGAGGATTTGTAGGTGAAGTTCCAGAACACCTGACGGAGATGCCATGATAGAAAAAAATAGACGCAGAACCTTTGGTACTCCTGGTGCAATTAGATAACCTGAATTTGGATAAACTCTTATTAAATTCATTAGTGAATAAATTCTTACGGTTTAGCCTACAAGTCGAGGCAGAGGTCGAAGCCAATTTCGGTGCTGCAGTGTAGGCGCAGCAGATGGACGCTGCCATTGCCAAATTGAAAAATGAATTTTAAAATGTAAGGCGAATGGATAGCGAACTCAGGGAATAGTTGGGTAATCTTTCCATCAACTTTCAAGTAATGTGGAAATCTGGATTTCTTTGGAATGACAAGGAGAGACGATGAGATTGTGGATAAGCCTCTTCCTCCTTTCAGCTTCCCGTCGTCGGAGTTATCTTTTTTCTTATTCGCTACGGTAGGCTGCTGTTAAATTCAATTTTAAAAACACTTAAAAAGTTAGTGGTTGTTTTTTTAAAAAATAAAAATAAATTTGATTATATTAATTTTAGAAAGGGAAAAGTATCATATTCTAAAAAGTATATGGAAGGAAAATAAATTAAAAAAGTCAAATTGTTAAGCAATAAGTATTATTTTAGTGGTAGGAGGGGATAGGTCTCCATCAAACGATTTTCTTAGCTATGTGAGAGCTCTTGACCATTAGAAATAGGCTCCCACTTTGTGATGGTATTATTGTCGTCTTCTTTATATTTTTATATAATCAAAAGAAATGTTAAGGCTTAGTCATGAGAATTTATCACTATCAAGCCACCTCAAAGCAATCATGTCGTGAGGTTGAGAAACAATAGACAAGCCATATGTCTATTAGGACCAACCATAACCTCTCTAATGAGGAGAGCCATGTGAATCATGTAGAGCAAAAAAAGTTACAATTTATAGAATCATTTTACTTAAAGACCTCTCAATTTTCCTATACGGATATGGTTTTGTAGTGTAGAAAAATGTATTCCTTTATATTTTCACACTATGTTTGCATCCCCTTAATTAATTGGACTCAATTAAGCTTCTAATTGCTCAAATTGTGCATTCCAAAGCCTTATTATTCTCGTTTTCCGAAAGGGAAACTTATATTAGACAATTGCCAACATTAATTTAAACACCTTGGAAATTGTGTGTCTTGGACTTAGGTCCTAAGACTTGGGCGAATGGGTCCCCTTTAAGTGCTAGGACCTAATTTTTAATATGTTTTTGGCGACATTTTTAATGATCCAAATTCAAGTTTTAAATATCGACTTGTGGAATCTAATTTTCAAGAAATTAGATAACACTTATAAATACAAGGTTTTTTTATCAATTCAAATCTAACACACTTTATGAGAACATTCCTATAACAAATATTATTGTCAAGAGCATTGAAGAGAAAATTTATCAGTCATCTATAGTAGCAATCAAGATCATATCATCATGTCAAGATTCATGTGTGTTCATATCATGATTTGGAGCTAACATTGTGATGTAGGTTTCAAGCATTTAAGCATCAAATCAAGAAATCATTCAAGCCAATTCAAGCAAGATTCAATCCTTAGAGTGATGTATTAGATTTCAGTCCTCTAAAGGTGGCCATTAAGGGTTTGGTAAGTTGTAGCATAGCTTTGTTCATTCATCAATTCCCTCCATTATCATTATTTGATTGTTTTATCATCAAAATTTAATTACCAAACCAGGGTTTGACCAAGGCAAAGCCCTATTCACCCAAAAACTAACATTTTTCTTCTTTCTTTGTATGTGCAGATTTATAGGTGAAGGAGGACTAAAAATAATAAAAAAGTAATTTTGCAAAGTTATCAAATTTGTCAACATTGTTGTCAAGCTATGGAAACTCACCTACAGATTTTATTTTTGATTTTCTTCCAATCAAACCTGAAGAAATTAGAAGCCTAAATTTGAAATCTAAAGACAATAAAAGCAAATTTTGGACCCCTATACAGAGACCCATTTTCGCTTGGACAAATAAGTCCTGCTACAGAGTGCAAAACCCAATTTTTAGGCCAGGTGCACACCATCCTGCCCTTCTCAAATCTACCTGAAAGTTATTGTTTTTGTTTTTGTTTCTACTATCATAATACTCTGCATTTCAAGTATTAGGCTAGATAATTGAGTTTGTTAATGCATTTAAATTTATCTCCAAAAATAGCTAATCAGACATTTTAGTCATAAGAAAACAGTAGATCTTCCTAATGGGGTTGACTCACCTCAAAGGTTGAAAGTCAATCTGATCCTTGGGAGATCTCTTTTTCTAATGAAATTAGGGAAAAGGTGTGTTTGAGGTGTCCCCCCCTTTTTTCAACCATTCCATTTTGGTGACCACTTTTCCCTATGTTTCATTTTGGTGAATTTGACATCCTTACACTATAAATTTTCTAATTTGGTAGTCTTTCAAACCCTAGACCTAGGATTTGCATTAGTCTACCTTGCATCTCATTTAGGGTTTCAAAAGTGCATTAGTCTTCATTCCATATAGGGTTTCAAAATTGTATTTTGCATCCTTTAAAATCTCAAAAATCCAAGAATATTGCAACCATTTTACATAGTAGTCTACATATTAGTGTTTTTCAATCATTTACATCAAAAAATTGAAACAAAATTGTATCAAAAAGGTTGTCATTTTGCTTGTTGTTTTCCATCAAATTGAATTTGCATCTAATCATAAAATTCTAGAAATCTATAACTAAAAGTATTTGTTTGCAAGTTGAAATAAAGACCTTAAACATTAAATCAGAAATTCAAACTTTAATTTTTTCAACCCCTGTGCAAAGACCCATTCGCTCTAGGGCGAATTTGTCCTTGTACAGGGAAATTTTCAAATTTCTAGGCATCATTCTATCTCTATCTTCTTATATCTTTACGTTTGCAGATCTCAGTTTCAATTTCTAAAGTTGCAGTTTTTTGTAGTTGTTTGCATTCAAGTCAATTGGTCAAAATAAGTGCATTGTTCAAAATAAAATTTGCATCCAAAAGACATAATTTTCAGATTATTGCATTTTAAAATTAGTAAATCATTATATATCAGATTTGAAACTTTGCATCAAACTTCATTATGGATATGTTTTTTGGCAACATATGGATGTCCTTAAAATCTTTGGTTGATGTTTCAAGTTGTATATTTGGAGATAATCCTAATGAATGTCCCCATGAGGTGGACATCTTAGGCCAAGATGAAGATAGCATGCAACAGTTCATACAAGACTCCTTACATAACCTTGAGAACAACACATCCTTTTATCCATCCATGCAACAACCAACACCTCCTATCATCCCATCACTTGATATGTTCAACCTTTTACATCCTGAAATTGAAACACAAAGCAAGCCTCAACCATCAATCATGAAAGAACTTGTTAACAAGGTCAATAGTGATAGTCTTTTATCCTAAGCTCATCGACGTATTTACACACCCATCAACTTAGAAGAGAGTTATGGTCAAAATTTAAAATCTTAAGCAAAAAAGGATGTGACATAACCAATGAACATGAAATCCATCAAAGGCTAGAACAACAACCATCAAAAGATACCAAGGGACTAGGATATCAAGGTTCTCCTCCTCCCACTACCTCTCTTAATGGGAAAGGTATTCTCTTTCACAAAATTGTTTCACAACACCAATTAATGCCTCATGAGCATGATAAGACCACCTTAGATCCTCCACCTCCACCTCAACAAGTTTCCCAATCAAGTAAGAAACATAATCCCTACAAACTCAAGAAGTTACCATTTTTGCATACCATAACAAAAATTGGATGAAAAATGGATCAAATCCTTAGTCTAGGATTGATTACATTGCCACCTATTCGAGAGAACAAAAAAGGAAATAGTACAAACATGAATTGTTGTGAATTTCATAGAACTCTTGGGCATCTTACTGATGAATGTCATGCTTTAAAGATGGTATTGAAAAAATTTGATCCTCCTGCAAGACAACTTGATCATATAATTGATTAACAAGTATTCACTTTTCTTCTTGCCATGTGATAGTTGTAGAATCATAGCATACTCACTATTACATGTATTACATTTTATGGAAAATCATTTCTATATTGCAAGGAGCGCATTCTAATCACCTATCCTGGCTCATCCTTGTCCTACCTTTGGGGGCCAGGGGTTAGATAGGCTTGTCCTAGTACGACACTCATTGTTTCCCTCTTGGCTAGTCATCTTCCTTATGTATATAATGAACAACATCGGGATGTAGATTCCTTTCTTTAGGTTGGCTCACATGTGTCATACTAGCTTTATGCCTATTCATGTTCTTCGTGTGATTTCATGTGCGTAATGTGATCCCTCGTACTATGTTGCTTGGTGTGTCCTTATGATTGTGAGCCTACTTTGGATTACTCTTGTCACTTTGTTGGTGCAAGGATACAAAGGAAGATAATCTATTGTGACATTCTTCTATTTGTATCTACATTCTTCTATCTGTCGTAAAAATTGTCCTTGTCTTGAGTATTTTCCTTTTGGGGACAATGCAAAGCATTGAGACATTTAGGTCTCCTCCGTGTTGACCCAAAAGGAGTGTTTGTCTTCTCTCTTTGTGTGTCATTCTTCCTTTGTGTTTGTTGTTCCATGAGTTATTAGGGGAATGATGATGGCTCTGAGCTCTATTATATCATTGTAGCAAAGACATACGCTAACCCTAAATTTGTGGATCCCTTATGTGTTATCTTAGGATTGCATATGGGGGGCAAACCTCCTTTCTATGGTATAGCTTTATTTGGAAACACATCATTGGAATAGGGCTTTCCAAATAAGCTCTCATGTCTCTTTTATCAATTAGCATTTATCATCTTCTACTTTAAAGTAATTGCTCACAACATGGTGTTTAACAATTTCTTTAAATTTGGGGGCATTATGCCTCCCACTTTTGCTTGCTTGATGACATGACCTTGTTCAAAGTGTGGTCTTCTTACTCCACATGATGTGTCTTCTTGATGGTGACATTGGGTTTTATGTCCTTCAAGAGCATTACCTTTATTGGCATATAGCATTCCTCTTAGTGGTGATGTTATGGGTTGCATTCTCTAAGGTGTGAATCTTATATCCCTCGACTAGTTCTCTCTTGATGGTGATATTAAGTGTGATGTTCCTTAATATGATACCTTTCATGAACTAAGCAAAATCCCTTTGACTATCCTAAACTAAATCTTGGCCACCAAGCATAACACAACTTACTAGTGGTGCCTTTATTTCATGAGTGTCTAGCATAATGCAGCTTGCTATCCTTGTGAAACCTATGATCATATTGTGTGGCACCTTATCAAAGTTATCAAGGAGTAGAACTTTTGGTATGGTTGACATATGGGAGCTTGTAGACCTGGCATGATTTTCTCATCTGCCACCATTTTATGGATACACACCTGATGTATATCGAACTGCACTAGACCATTGTATGTTTCTCATATTGCCTTGGGGCTCACCTAGTGTATATCGGCCCTTGTGAGCATATTTTTGGACAAACAACCTATGCTTGATCCATACATGTTGGAAAAACAATTGAAGCTTAATCCATCCCTTCTTCATCTTTGCATTAGTTTTGGCATTGTATGATGTTGTGTCTTGTTTTGCTACTGCATACATATGTCTCTTTGTGCCTTTGTTGGTTTTCCATGGGAGTTTTGACCCTGAGGACTTGATCATCCTCCTCGATCCTTTTCATCTCATCTTTCTAACAATTGTAAAATTAGACCTCTCTTGACTTATTTGTCTACTTTAGTGTGAGTTTGAGTGTGAACTCATACTCTCACTAAAGTGGGGGCTAAATGTAGTATAGAAAAATGTAATCCTTTACATTTTAACACTATGTTTTCATCCCCTTAATTAATTAGACTTAATTAAGCTTCTAATTTCCCAAATTATGCATTCCAAAGCCTTATTATTCCTATTTTCCGAAAGGGAAACCTATATTAAACAATTGTCAACATTAATTTAAACACCTTGGAAATTGTGTGTCCTAGAACCCATTTTCCCAAGGGAAAATGGGTCCCCTTTAAGTTCTAGGACCTAAATTTTAATATGTTTTTGGTGGCATTTTAATGATTCAAATTCAAGTTTCAAATGTCGGCTTATGAAATTTATTTTTTGAGAAATTAGATAAACACCTATAAATACAAGGTTTTTTATCAATTCAAATCTAACACACTTTATGAGAGCATTCCTATAGTAAATATTATTGTCAAGAGCATTGAAGAGCATATTTATTAGTCATCTACAACAACAATCAAGATCATATCATCATGTCAAGATTCATGTGTGTTCATATCATGTTTTGGAGCTAACATTGTGATGTAGGTTTCAAGCATTCAAGCATCAAATCAAGTGATCATTCAAGCCAATTCAAGCAAGATTCAATCCTTGGAGTGATGTATTAGATTTCAATCCTATAAGGGAAGCCATTAAGGGTTTGGTAAGTAGCATAGATTTGTTCATTCATCAATTCCCTCCATTTATCGTTAGTTCATTATTTTATCATCAAGGTTTAATTACTAAACCGAGGTTTGACCAAGGCAAACCCCTATTCACCCAAAAACAAACATTTTTCTTCTCTCGTTGTATGTGTAGATTTATAGGTGGAGGATTGAAAATCAATCAAAAAAGAAAATTTGTAAAGTTTTCAAAATTTTCAACATTGTTGTCAAGCTACGAAAACTCACCTACAAATTTTATTTCTAGTTTCCGATAGTCAAACCTAGAGAAATCAAAAGCCTAGATATGGGATCTAAGGACTATAAAAGCATATTTTGGACCCCTATACAGAGACTCATTCGCCCTTGGGCGAATGAGTCCTACTACAAAGTGTAAAACCCAATTTTTAGGTCAGGTGCACACCATCCCACCCTTCTCAAATATGCCTAAAATTTATTGTTTCCACTTCTACTATCATAATTCTCTACATTTCAAGTATTAGGCAAGATAATTGAGTTTGTAATTTAAATTTATCTTCCAAAACAACTAATCAGTCATTTTTGTCATAAGAAAACAATAGACCTTCCTAATAGGGTTGGCTCACCTTGTGATAGGTCGAATGTGAGCGTTAGAAAACGAGCAGCAAGTAAAAAAGTGCAAATAAACACCAAAACAACCTACACCTCAAGATTACCCTAAGTTGGAGACAAAACAAGATAAAAAAGAACAAAATGGAACCTTATACCTTGCGTCGAATCGATCCTTTGGTTGGCCCTTCGATCTTTGATGTGTATGCTCTTTGGATGGCACAAGATGCAAACTAAATGATGTTGTGAGGATGAGTGCAAGTGGATAAAAACATGAAAATGACTAAGTATAAGTTGAGAAACAAAATTGCAAGAGTTTGGCTAGCAAAATGATCCCCTCCAAATGAGAGAAAAGAGGGGGTATTTATAGGATTTTTGAGAATTCCTAAGGAAATGGACGGTCAAGATTGAGCCACAAAATATCAAGATGTAGGGCTAAGGTGAGTTGAGAACTCATAAGCCCCACATCTTGACATGTGGCATGTGATATAACCCTAAAAGGTGAAGTGGACATGAGGTGGAAGGAGAAGGACATGACATGGAGGGGGGTACAAAGTACCTTGGGATTGGACAAGATCTCCTCATAAAGGAGGTCCTTGTCCCCATGTGGGTGAGAAGACATGTGAGGAATTAAAAATTCCTCAAATATTCTCATGGGGAGATGGGAAAGAATAAAGAATAATTGAAGGACATGTGGAGAGAAGTGAAGGAATTAAAATTCCTGCCTTGGGATTGATTAAATGTGAATTAAAAATTCACATAGGGAAGTGGAGTGCCTTGTCCAAAAGGAGAAAGCCTTTAATAAGGTTGACTCAAGGACATATGCCATAAATAGGATGAGGATTAGGTTAAGCTAATCAAATGATTAAGGTTGTGCAAGTACTTAGTTAGAGGGACTAATGACTCATTAGAAGCAAGTGGGAAATTATGGAGGATGTGACCTTAATGATGGTTAAGGGTGTGCACATGCTAACCCTAGTTAATTAGAAGAAGATGAAGTAATTAAGATGGATTAGGGGACCAACTTGCAAAAGTTGGAGGATGTGACCATGAGAGAGAAAAGAGGAATTAAAAATGAATTTTAATTTAAAAGGGGAATATGACTAAATTAAATAAAAGGGTATATTTATTTAATTTAGAGGAGAAAGAGGGGTAAAGTATTAAATTAAATACTTTATGATCCTTATGCAAGATGCAGGGTATTAATTAAACAACTGGTTTAATTAATATTGACATAGGGGATGAACAACCGGATGAATAAGGAGACGTGTTTGATCATATGGAAATGATCAAATTGGACGTCCTGAGACATTGGAGTATTTTGGAGTCTTATAACATTGTTTAGCATTTTTAATAAGTTTGCATTATAGCTTCATGTTAACTAAGAATCATGTTTTGCTTTATAGTTGCATTTTAAATCATGTTTTGCTTTATAGTTGCATTTTAAATCATCATATCAATGGTTATTTGAGCATATGTAGAATCATTTTAGTTTCTTATCATAGCATTTGTATCACATAGTTTAGCAACATTCATCCATTTTTTAATATTTTCATAATCGTAAAATCATGACATTTGTCAATAGGAACTTAGACTTCTTGCATTTTGAATAGCATCTCATTTATCAAGTTGTCATTTTAACAATCATGATTTTAACTAAAATATGAGAGCCAAATGATTTAATAAATCCTTGCCGAGAATGAGAGAAACAGTAAACATTTTTAGGGAATTTAATCTTGTTTCAGTTTGATTCAATTTTATTGATTAAATCTCTAAGATAATACATCTCATTGGTGTTTGTGTTGATTTATTAACTTTCCCACATTTCATACACACAATATCTATCCCTTTTTCCTCTCTTTTTATCCCTCCCTCTCTCTCCATATCCCTCTCCTCCATCTCCATCTCCATCTCCATCTCCATCTCCATCTCCATCTACATTTCCATCTCCATCCCCATCTCCATTTCCATCTTCATCTCCATCTCCCTCTTTATGTCCACATATCTCCCTCTCTCTCTCCCTCTCTCCCTATTTCAAATATATCATTAGCCTATTGGTAATGGAGCCTTATTATCTTCCCGATTCAAAGGTTTTTTTTAGTTGTGTTCGGATCCCTGTAAGTAGATGCATATTTGATTTAAAGCTATTACTTCTCCATTGAGACCTTTGTTGCACAAACAAAATTATTTTTTAAATATCTTACCAATTGACCTCATGTATACTACACAAATGTATGTAAACAATAAACCAAAAAATTCCCTAATTCACCATCCACACTTCTTCGGTGTACCCATTGCACACCAAGGTGCGATTTCTAGTTTATATATAATCTCATATTTTTTAATTTTTACTTTGGTTAAATTATTATTATTTTAAGTTGTAGTATATTTTCATTTATATCTTCCTTCATTTATTTTAATAATTTTGGTCATTGTTCTTCAACCATCTTGTTATATAATTCATCTTTATAATTCTCTTAGAGTTATTTATTCATTGTTTGAAACATTTAACCTTTAACCTTTTTTATCCATTTATTTGTGTTATATCATATTACTATATTATTCATTCTTCTCTTATTTTTTCATCATTTTTTCGCCTATTTTCAATTTTACTTCATTTCCAATCTCCTCCCTCCCTACCCTCTCCCATAACTTAACTCTTCTTAAGGTCATTTCTACAATCATATTATTCATTATCCTCTTCTTATGACGATCATTGAGTGTGGTTCAAAAAATCAATTCAATATAGCATACACAATTTAATCTATAAGTGTTTACTCTATCATTCATGGACTTTGGAAAAACCATACCATCTATAATCATTGGTTTGTTAATATTTAAGAATTATTGATTTTAATGAAGAGATCTAGCTATACTTGTGTCTACTACAAATAAAATCTAATCCTAACAATAAATTCTAAACCATTATCCTAATCCTAGACCTATCTCTAACCCTAACTATGGTCATAACTGATGTAGGAGCATCACCTGAATGTTGTTCTTGAAGGTCCAAGAGACCTAGTTGATGTTTTAAAAACTATTTTGTTCTATGATTCCTAGTTGTATGTAAATAAAAGATTAAAAAAAATGGACTTAGAAAACCATATATATAATCTTTTGTAATGTTTTCTAGCCTAGGTGTGGTATAGGGTTAATAGTTGCACAAAAAGGGCATAAATGTCAAGTTTAATGACATAGCTATTAGGTCCATTGGGGAAAAAGGTCATATACTCGATGCTAAATATTTTTTGTAAGTTATCCACATTGAATCAATGAAAATATATGCTCCAAGAATTGTTGAGAAAATATTTCACAAGAATACCCCATTTTGTCAATTTTATGACAGATTTTCTAGAAAAAATAGCAAAGAACAGATTGGTGCGGACTTGTACGGTCAATTTGCAGGTTTGTATTTATGTGGGATGATAATGGAATGTATTAAGGTTCAAATTCAATTTGTTTGAGGTGATTTCATTACGTTTTTCAAGTTATGATCAAAATAGTGCATGTTGCTCTATTTAGAAACTAGGGTTTTTAGTGAGTTAAAAAAATTCATATCTCAAGTTCTAACAAGTGAAAAATCATGAAATTTGGAACATAATTCTTCAAGTATTTTTGCATATTTCCACGAAATGGAAAGTGATAATTCATTAATTTGCATGATTTATAGAGGACAATGTGTTTTTATTAGCATCTAGATTGTCATAAATCCTAGTTTGTTGAGGGTTTTGTGGAAGTACATTGTTTTGAGTTAATAAATATTACTTAGGATTTGAATGAGGTTTTTGGGGTTTGGTTAAAGTATTTTGAATCCTAAGAATGAAGAGAAAATGAGTGTTTATTGTTTCTTGAGACTTGAACCTATGAAAACAAGCAAATAGGACAGTTTGTAGGGTGTTATTTGTTGTCACCAATGAAAGATCAAGGAATCAAGTGCATATTGTTGTGAAACCTACATTTTATTATTCTTTACTATCCATTGTGTGTGAATTTTCTATTACTCTTCATCATTTTTAGTATCAAAGCCCAGAAAGATCTAGTAGTGAAAGTTGTCCAAGTTAACAAGATTTTGTATAAGGTTGTGTGTGAAGGTATTAGGGTACCAAAAGACTAGGCCAGAGGAAAAGAAAGAAGCCTAAGGTGAGGTATCATGAAGATAAGAAGATGTAGCAGCAAGATAAGAAAGAAAGCCTCAAAAGGAAGGAAAAGATGAAAGACAATAGGATAAGACAAGTTGCAAAGTTTGATAGAGAAATGGGAGAGTTGAAAAGAGGTATTAAGCTTGTAGTGTAGTAGTTTCTTGAGGAAGAATTCCAAGGAAATGTTGGGTATTGGCCAATGAGAAAGGAGGTGAAGTGGCCTATAAAGGTGATTGTTCAAAAAAGAAGAAAGCAAAGGATATTTTTCTTGGAAGGTTAAGGTGAACAAAGTTTGGATAGAAAAGAGTTGCTAAATGAGAAAGAAAGGAAACAAGTTGCAGTAGAGGTACATTGTTAGGCACTTAAAGATGATTTGTGGGCTCAATATTTTGAGATAGAACAAGAGTGGAAGGTGAAGATTGCTAATGAAGGTATGAATACAAGTAGGATAGTGAAGGAAGACACAAGAAAAAAAGCATAGGGAGCTAGTGAAGAGGCAAATTGGCCTCATGGTTCTTCTCTAATGCATGTTCATGATAATGTTTGTATATTCGCAGACCAAGGAGAGAATGAAGAGGATGAAGAAATGGCAGCAGTCATGAGGCATATGAAAGAGAAATAGAATTTTAGAGTTTTGCAATTGAGAAGAAGATCACTAGGATAAGGTACAAAAATCAAGCACGAAACAAAAACATGAAGACCAAGAAACATGGAGTAGATAAGGCCAAGAATGGAGAGGATCAAGAGAAGGTTAGAGAACAGCTAAGCATGCAACACAATTGGAAGAAGAGAAAAAAAAGTAGACCATCATTTGAGATGGAACTCAAATTTATTTTCCCTAGGGAGTATGCATCACCTAAATTTTGTTCTTGAAGGTCCAAGAGAATATTTTGTAATGTTTTCTAGCCTGGGTGTGGTATAGGGTTAAAAGTTGCACAAAAAGGGCATAAATGTCAAGTTTAATGACATAGCTATTAGGGTTATTGGGGAAAAAGGTCATATCCTCGATGGTAACTATTTTTTATAAGTTCTCCATGTGGAATCAATGAAAATATACTCTCCAAGAATTGGTTGAGAAAATTTTTCACAAGAATACCCTATTTTGTCAATTTTATGACAAATCTTTTGGAAAAAATAGCAAAGAACAGTTTGGTATGGACTTGTACAGTCAAGTTGTAGGTATTTGTTTGTGTGGGATGATAATGGCATGTCTTAAGGTTCAAATGCAATTTTTTTGAGGTGATTTCATTGAGTTTTTTCCAAGTTATGATCAAAATAGTGCTTGTCGCTCTGTTCAGAAACTAGGGTTTTTAGTGAGTTAAAAAAATTCATATCTCAAGTTCTAATCAATGAAAAATCATGAAATTTGGAACATAATTTATGCAGGTCTTTTTGCATGTTTCCACCAAAGGGAAAGTGATAATTCATTAATTTTCAAGATTTATAGAGGACAATGTGTTTTTATTAGCATCTAGATTGTCATAAATCCTAGTTTGTTGAGGGTTTTGTGGAAATGCATTGTTTTGAGTTAATCACTATTATTTAGGATTTGAATGAGGTTTGTGGGGTTTGGTTAAATTATTTAGAAGCCTAAGAATGAAGAGAAAATGAGTGTTGATTATTTCTTAAGACTTGAACCTATGAAAACAAGCAAATATGACAATTTATAGGGTGTTATTTGTTGTCATCATTGAAAGATTAGGGAATCAAGTGCATACTGTTGTGAAACCTACATTTTCTTA
>VDFB02051199.1:0-27388 GCA_007258455.2 Sequoia sempervirens
GGAACATTTATCCCACATTGGCTATAGGTAGTAGATTCAAGCTATTTAATTTTTTTTTTTTTCATATTGATGGTTTGAACAAATGCTCAACTTGATGCAAGCAAAGGCTCGCGCATGTGGTAAAATTGTTCCTTGCCAATGCAATTCTAGTTGAGGATCTCCAGATTGGTCTAGGTGTATTGTGTGTAAAGGTGCCTCTATTTTGCTCAATTTTTTTCAAATTCTTAGCATTTTTTTTTCTATTATTACTTCCTGAAGTATTATGGGAAGGCTTCATTTACAGTATTTGGGAGTTTCTAATTGTTGTTGAAGGTTAATTTCTTTGTATTTTTGGAGATTTTTCATAGTTCATTATGGGGTTTTCATTTCATCATGTTGTGATTATGTTGAAAAAGGGAAACTATAAATATTGGAGAGATGGTATTATAAAACATCTTAGATGGCTTCATTTGTTGCCACATTTATATAATCTTGTTCCTCTTCCTGGTACTAATAGTAAGAAAATTGCATGGAATTGCAAAAGGGATCATGTCTTAGGGGTTATTGCAATGCATATTGATGATGCTACTTTGAATGCTATTGATCATTTTGAGTGTCCTCATATTCTTTGGACTAAAATTTGGGAAATACATGGAGACCTAATACTCAACTATTCCCAGATGATCTTGTTTTAGATTTTCTTATTCCTCTTCATTTTTCAGACATGATACCCTATGATCACACTACTATGTAGGAGTTTAAAGTTTTGGAATACTTTGAGTCTTCAGATGAGGATGACGAGGGTTCTTTAGATTCTCCTTCTTCTCCATTAGGGAAAGTTGATGTACCTTCACCTTTAGTGATTCATTTGCAAAGTCATTGATGGAGGCTCCTATCATTCTTGTTCAATAGGACCATTCATCTTGTGTTGATGATTCATTGAGCACGTCCAGTGATTCATCACAACTAGTATTTCGTTGTCTTCCTAATTGGGATACTTATTTGTCAAACATTGGTTCATTGTTCGTAGAATCTCATATTTCTAATTTGGAGGACACATTTGAGGGTATATTCCTCCTATTTGATGATAGTTGTGGTACAACTATTATCATTCCATCACAGTCTTTGGATATTGTTCAAATTAAATTTCTAGTGGTACCTTGTTTGTCACCTTCTATTGTGATTGGTCATGTTCCTGATTGGATTGTGGCATCATCTTCCAAGGTCTTGGTGATGCATGAGCAGATTTTAGAGACATCATCATACATTTTCATGCTTATTTCTTTCGATTCCTATCTGGAGTGGGAAACATTCCTGCATTTGTACTTGGTTTTTTTTCTTCCAAAAGAGAGACAAGTTATTTTTTGACATTGGATTATGTTTTATCTTCAAGCACTTACCATTTTTGCAGGTGATTACACATTGTAGGGGGGCTACATAGTATCTCTCTTTCCCTCTTATGGGGGGTCATTGATTGTATATACATGACATATGTAGTCCTTGGGGGGTGTGATTGAGCCCTCTATCCATGCATCTTCTCTTATTTTGTTTTTCTTTTCTCTTTTGGAGAGGGTTTTTTTCCCACAAGGTTTTTCTCGTTTTCTCTGGTTGTGAGAGATTGCATTGTAAATGGGTACCTTTCACATGGTTGTGTAGCCGAGACCCATATTACATTTTTTGCATTTTTGCATCTTCATTCTCCCTAAGTTTGCATTTAAGGGGGGTGTTAGTGTGTTAAGTTAGTCTTAGGGTTAATCTTTTGGGTGGTTTTTCCCATCTACGTAGTTTTACACCTATCATATATTTTCTTACCTTTAAAAGACCGTACCATATATATTTCACTCGTCTCATTTTTTATTCTCTCTTTTGGTGAAATATCCTATGTGCTTCTCTCATTTCTCGTGAAGGTTATTTTTGTAGATGTGCTCTTGGGGAGGTGGATGACTTCTGAAACAAGTTCCATGACTTCTAATTCATAAATCTCTTAACTTTACAGAATCCCAATTAAGTACACAAGTCAATCTTGATAGTTGATAAATGGTAAAAATAGAATTTATAGTTATTTGGTTTGAATTTGAATGCTTTGACAAAGTTGGGAGCTAACTAAATCAGATTACTATTTTCTTTTATATATATATCAAATATAAGCTTTTTTTACAACAAACTCTCTATGAATTTACAGTACTTATGTACACACCATTTAATTCTATTGATGACTTCTTTCAATGTACATCGTATTAATTTACTTGTTATTCAAGATATTTACACTAATAAAATTAAATCTAAATAATGATTTATTCATATGCTATCAAATTTTAAAAACAAAATTTTATTAGCTCAAAAAATAACAAATTTCATTAAATAAAAAAAATGAATAATTATAATAACTACTAACATCATTTTATCTATTAACACTATTTTTTAATCATATAACATTAACCGCTAAATAAAATCACTTCCATACAATGTCCCCTTCAATTTTAGAAAATTTGTTTTAATTTTAAGATATCTCATTTACGACAACAAAATTTTTAATTAGAACTTACATTATCATTAAAACCATATTCTCAACCTCATCATAGTCAAATTCCCATTGACTTATAGTTTGAATAATCATGGCGGTGAAAGCCATTGCCTTAGACCTCCTCATCATACACACAGACTTCCTCATCATCATCTTCATAATTTTTGCTATTGCTGACGTAGTTGAGCAAATAAGGTTTACAATACGTGCAGGGCTTTCCTTTCATCGCCTTACTTCACTCCCATTAAAAATTCCTTCTCTGTATAGCAATCTTACCACATATGAGTTTCTTTCATAATCTGAGAGATTTTCTTCATTAATCAGGGTTGTATAATTCTTAGGAAAGGATACTCCTCAACCATAATCCTGCTCCCATTACTAATGTTGCTCCTTAGGAAATTTATGAAACGAATGGATCATATCCTTTATTTGTTTACTACTTAGGAAATTATTTCACAGAAACCATCCACCATAGAAAATATGTGGCCAATATATTTCCTAGTGCTATTTCGAAAATAAAACATTCAAAAAGAATTTATTCAGATGGAATTTTTTTTTTTTTTGAATCAGTATAGAGCAACTAAATTAAAAAGAAAAAATGGACTAGCTAAAGAGAAAATACACATATCTTCGTTTAATACCTGCAACCTTTCAACTCAACTTATTATAGGACTATATGAAATAATCATCGCATCCAGTTCTTTCAATTCTTCAATTCCCGTTATAGTCTACAGTTTTGGATATGCAATAATGGTAATGGTTGCCGGGCATATTAAAAATTCAATGCCTTCCATATTCTACAATTTTGAACAACACTCAATGAATATTTTGAAGGGGAGATGGAGAGGATACAACAAAATCCAAAACAAAGTGGAGAAAAAGCAGAGATAAATGTAGATAAATAAAGAAAAGATGAATTAATCTAATTTATATTTCATATGCTTTAAAACTAACAAACTTGATTACATTCACAGAGCTGCTGCTCCTTTTCATCCTTAGAGTTTTATTTAGAACATTCCCCTATTCATTTCTATTCAAAATCGATTGCTAAAAAAAAAACTATTCTTTATATTAAGAGTTGTTGCTATAGCTAGAAACTTTCTGCTTTCTATTTTGTTTTAGAAAGATAACTTACCAAAAAAAAATTGCTTCCATACATCATCTAAGACTTAGCAATGAAAGCCTTAAATAGAAGACAATTAAAATACATTTAATTCTAAAGTGTGGGGAAAATCAAGGGAGATTTGCATTTGAAACATATCCAAAAAATTGGCTTGATGTATTGGACGGTGGCGTGTGGAAAAGTTGGAGATAATTTTGGTGTTATAGAGAGAGAATGGAATATAGCAGTGAGAATGATGATGTTACTGAAGGTTTAATTGCAAGTAGTTGGGATTAATTGCAATACTCTTCTTTAATCACAATTGCTACCATCTATAATGCCCAATCAATCTCTTTGATAGACAAAACTTTCTTTCCCTAATGCCTTGGTGAAAATGTTTGTATATTAATCTTGAGACCTGCAAAAATCCAAAAATATTTCTCCATTATTGATTAGTTCTCTAAAGAAATGGTATCTTGTGTCAATAAATCTTGTGAAAATTTGAATTCTTTGACAATGTTATAGCTGAGTTGTCACAATATCTTTGTTGCATCTTCTTGTTTTTTCTTGAGATCTTTCAAAACTCTTATCATCCAAATGGATTGACATGATGCACTTGTGGCTGCTACACACTATACTTTAGCGGATGAGAGAGTGACAATAGGTTGTTTCCTTGAAGCCCATAGATACTACACCTGTTCCAAAATGAAAAACATAACCAAAAGTGTTCTTCCTATCATCAATGCTTCATGCACAATCACCATCCATATACTCTATGATTTTGAACACATTTGACCTTGAATAATGAATACCATAGTTCCTTGTTTCACTCACATATCTAAGAATTATTTTTCTTACTTGCCAATGAGAGTCCTTGGGAGACTCCATAAACCTTGAGATGAGACTAACTACATACATAATATCTAGCCTTGCAATTGCTAGATACATGAGGCTACCAACAAGTCTTCTATACAAATTTGGATCAATGTTGGCTTCTTTATTATCCTTTCTTAATTTTAGTCCTATAACAATTGATTGGTGTTGGAGCTAGTTTGCAATTTGTCATGTTAATCTTGTTCAAAATGTCATTAGCATACTTAGTTTTTAAGATGAATATACCATTATCACTTTGATTCACCTTAATGCCAAGAAAATACTTCATGAGACCTAAATCAATCATTTCAAATTCCTTTTTCATGTCTCCTTTGAACAAATCAATTGCTAAATCACCTGTGAATATCAAGTCATCAACATACAAATCAACAATTATGATCTCACCTCTTTCATTCATCTTGGTATACATTTTAGGCTCATTGTTGCATCTATTGAAGCCATTTTACAAAAGGTAAGATTCAATTCTTCTATACCAAGCTCCTGGGCCTTGTTTGAGTCCATAGAGTGTTTTTTTGTCCTTGCAAAATTTGTCTTCTTGACCCAAAATCTCATACCCATGTGCCTAATCCATATAAAATTCTTCTTTAAGATAACCATTTAAAAAAAGCTAATTTTACATCCATTTGATAAACTAGCCACTTGTTTTGAGATGCTATTGCAAGCATTGTTATCAGATATCTAGACGTGCTAGTAGAGAAAATGTCACTATAATCAACCCCGAGTTGTTGTGAATATCCCTTAGCGACTAGCCTTACTTTATTTTTTTATATGTCACCATTTGTATTTAATTTTGTTTTATAAACCCACTTCACTCCTATTAAATTCTTGTCTTTTGGAAGACTCACTAACATCTATGTTTGATTGTTTTTAATTACATCATTTTATTCATCCATTGCATTTACCCATTTTCATGTTTAATTGCATCTTCAAAATAAATTGGATCTTCTACTTGTGAATAAAATGTGGAAAGAGAAACCACACCAACATTATTCTCACCTTCATTTTTCTCATAAATGTTTCTTTTACTTTTGATATTTTGTTTTGTCAAGATTTCCAATGTAGGTTTTGGCATATCACTTGAGCTAGAACTTGTGGAATGTGGACTTGATGGTCTGTCACATTGAATGCCACTTGTAGTTGGTATTTGTTGTCCATTTGAAGGAGTAGATATTAGAATAAATGGGGTTGTCCTTACACTTGATGATGGTTTCATTTTTTGACCACTTTTTTGAGCATGAATGGGTGTGGAAGGAGTCACATTTGGAGTACTTGATGGTATAAGATTTTTTTGTTCTTGTGGTAAACTGGTTGCAATATTGATTGTTTTCTCCAAATTTCCATCCCATGCTTCATCTTATATGAACTACACATCTCTTCTTATCATAGCTTCATTAGTTATTGGTTTGTATAGTGTGTATGTCTTGGATTCATCACTATATCCAACAAATATGCATTTTTCTCCTTTGTTTTCTATTTTACTTCTTAAATCATTCAACACATGTGCATATGCCACAAATCCAAATACACTCATGTGAAAACATTATGTTTTCTTCAATTCCATGCTTCTTGTAGAATCATATTCTTCAAACTCTTTTTTGGACATTTATTCATAATATATGTTGCGCAAGTTACAACTTCATCCCAATATTCATTTGACAAATGTTTTGCTTTCAACATGCTTCTTACCATTTCCATGATTGTTTTAATTTTTCTTTTGAAGCTACCCATTTTGTTGAGGTGTTTATCTAGTTTGGAATTGCTTATGAATTCTATGGTCTTTGCAAAAAATTAGAAATTCATTTGAGATGTATTCACCACCCCTATCTATTCTAAAATCTTCAATGTAGTGGTCACTTTTCCTTTCGACAAGAGCCTTGAATTAATGAAAGAAATAAAAAAAATTCATTATTTTTCTTTAGAAAGTAGAACCATGGTTTCCTTGAATAATCATCAATAAAAGTTAAAAAGCATAAAATTCTTCCAATTGAGGGTGTTTGCATAGGTCCACACAAATTTGAGTACACAATCTCCAAAAGTTTTTTTGCTCTAATTGACTTGTCAACTAGAAATGTTTCTCTATGTCGTTTACCTAAGATGCATCCTTCACAAAATCTTTCTAGTTTCTCTATTAATGGAAAACCCTTTACCATACTCTTTCTATTTAGTAGGTTTAGACCTCCAAAGTTGAGATTCCAAAATCTTAGGTGTCATATAACCAATTTTCATCTTTTATTTCTTCTTGAGGGATTGTTTGTGTGACTCCTACAACTTTTTCTTTATCCTCTTATGATTTCATTGTGGGGTGTGCTTGAGCATACTCCACCTTCAAATCTAACTTAATCTTTAGGGTAAATATTATGTTTCATTAGTTGCATATATAGCACACATTAATTCACAAGGTGAAGGTTAAATATAGGATTCTAATAATTTTCCCATCCTCCCATTAGTGATTTAACCTACACACTCACTACAACATCAATATATAGAATATATGTATAGTTGAGGCATCCTAATGAAGAGTTTTAAATATTTATAATTGATAGATGAGAAAAAGTAATGTGTAGAAATTTATATCAAATAATTCAATTAAACTACAATATATACAATGTTATGGTGGTCAAATAACTAAAAAACCATAAGCCATGTTGACCAACCAACTAACTATTATTTGACCAACTAAAATTACTAATGATGTAATAAATAAATAATTACAACCCCCCTTATTACATCATATGCCAAATATTTCAGAGTGATAAATTTCAAAAATATTCAAAATTTATAGTTGCAAGAGATTTGGTAAAAATGTTAGCATATTACTCCTAAGTTAAGAAAAAATAGAACTAGATATTCTATTACTAAACAAGTTTACATTTAATAGTGACATTAATTCTCAATATGTGTGGTACACTCATAAATAGTACGATCAGGAGAAAAAGCATCATCACACTTTGATTATTGTAAAACAAAGTGGTAGGACCTATCTCAAGAACGCCCATGCCCGTCAAAAGATGATGTAACCATATTGTCTTAGAAATAAATCTACATGTGATGCAATATTTTGCATCTATGGAAGAGAAAGAAACATTTTTTTTCTCCCATAAGAAATCAAATTGAATCCAAAAAATAAAATGAAGCCTAAAGTAGAATTCATGTCATCTACTAAACCTCCATAAACTAGAGAGTTTCAAACCTGTCTCTATGAGTGCCACATAGGTTTTCAATCTTCCATTCTAAATTTCTCAAGCAATGTCTAAGCATATTTCATCAGAGAAAAATACATATGTTTCTTATATTATCACACTTTAAGGACAAGACCATAATGAATGAGCATAAGATCTATCATGTCAATTGATTTTTTAAGATCATTGATTGTTGCTTCAATCATATTTATTAAACTCCCTGTGATGACCAAATGGTCAATATATACAATAGAAATTACAATCTCCCCATTGATATTTTAGATAGAGATTAGGGTCATAAACTCTTGATGAATCCATGACTTAAGGATGTGCTCATTTATATTGATGTACTAGTTCTGAGGAGTCTGTTTAAGATCATAAAGGGAATTTTTGGTGTGAATATGGTATTTCACCTAACTAGTTAGCCTAGTAGGTCCTATTCACATGTTTTGTTTGCTTAGGTCCTATGAATCTTTCTAAAAGCCTTAGTTGGCATAAATTCTTATCTTTTGTAATTTACTTCTTGTTTCCTAGGTCATTTAACATTAGTTGTCTCATATCATAGGATTAAGAAACTTGTAATGATCTTGTCTAATTATCCTTTGTCTCACCTTGGCTGTATAAGAAAGGGTCTAACTTTTAATGCAATCAATCCAATTTTAATCTATCATTTTACATACTATAATAGAATAAAAATTTTCTTTCATAGCTTATCTCTCTTGTGCTTTCATATAAGTTCCTAGATCTTTGGTGGCCACGATATTCAACCAAATCTTGCATGATATAGAGTATTTTATGCCAAATCTTACATGATATCAAAGCTTGTGGGATTGCTTCCTTTTAGTCTAAATTGAGATATCTAAGTTGCATATCTTAGTAGATCATGAAACATTGAGTATGCCCTTCTCTTACATTGAATGATGAGCTGGAGAATACAAAATTATAGAAATGCTAGATTTAGGAGTTTCCTCTTTGTGGATTTGTATTGTAGGATCAAAATCAAAGCTTATTTATGTACATCTAAGCTCATGATTGATTTTAGAGGGTTCAAGTAAGTCATTTTTCTTTGTGTTTCATTGAAATAAGACATTTGAGGCTAGATCTATGAGAGTTTGAAGCTTTGAGGTGGTTAGCGAATCTAGAAGTTAGCTATAATTTTAGAGAAATTTGGGTAAAATATAACCTTGTGATCATGTGTAGAAGTCTAGAATGCCCTAAGATCGATTGTCAAATTATCAAAATCCAAGCACTTTACCCAAAGAATTTAGAAAAAATTTACCCCCCCAGTTCATCCATATGACATATAGTCATAAGCATCAAATTAGCATAGTTGGAAGAAATTTTGTCTACCATTAAATTATTAAAAATTAGTTTTTATTTTTAATTATTTTTTCCAAAAAAATTGACTACATGACATGATAATGGCCTAACCATTGTTAGCCATTTAAATTGAAAAGGTTAAGCAATAAAAAATCAAAAATAATATTTGAAGGTATATATAATTTTTTTAACACAAATATTTTGCAAATATCTCATCAAAGATAATATTCTAATGATTTTTCATAAATTTTCCTCCAACCACCCTGCCCAAAGAATATTTGGGTGTCTAAGGAATATATTGGCAAAAAAAATTGACAACAAAATATTTTAGGCACATTCCAAGTGATGGCATAGTGTTGATGTCAACAATATTTTTTAAAAATTGGTTTGTTCTAGTTGACTCAAGGACTATTCCTTACTGATATCAACATTATGTCAAAAGGTTTCCTAGTCAAGATACCCCTTGCTAACGTAAATAGGTGTTTTACCTAGATCTAGTTCACTTATAAGTCTTATTTACATGTTAAGTTTACTTAGATCTTATGAATCTTTCTAGAAGTCTTTGGTGTCATGTAATCTTATCTTATCTTATTGTGACATTTAATACTTGAGTTCTAAGTAATTTAATAATGTTGAGGTAGTTGTCTTAGTGTATAGGAAAAAGACACATATCATGATCTTATCTAATCCTATCTCACACCTTGCTTTTATAAGCAAGACATTATGCACATTAGCATAGTCAATATTGTAATCTTGCATCCTTAATCATAGTAAGATATTCTTGTCATTTCTCCCTTATGAAAGATATTTTAGTTTGATAGTTGCTCCTAGGGTGTTGGGAGTTAACCATTAACTCGTACATGGTATTAGAGAATGGGTCTTGCAATTTCCTCAAATCTAGGGGAAATATTTTGGCTCAAATATTTTACTAGGCATGATCTGGGGCTTCAAGGGACTCATGGTTGAATCTAAGGCATCAAGGAGAGTCAAAATTTATTTTTATTTTATCAAAATTTGATATATTGGGATTGTTGTCAATCAAATATGCACCCGTTGTCATATTTGCAAAAATCATACTATCAATTGAAACATGGAAACTCTTTTCAAATGTGGGTGATCTATGTGAAAAAAGAATCTCCAAAGTGAGTTGGTTCTTTGAATGATGATCCCATTCTAAATGATTCTTCTGGTGGAAAAAGGATAGAGAATAACTAAAATTAAAACCTATGACTTAAGATATTTTCAGAATTTGATACCAACTTAATGATGACTCTGGTTTTTCACCACAAAAAACTTTTAGAAAACAATAGTATTTCACAATTCCTCATGAACACTTAACACATAAATAATTTTCATGAAGATTTAAGTTTAAACACATGCAACCTTTATTTTACGAACTTTTTGCACTAAAATTACAATTCTAGGACATAATAAGGATTATGCAAGCATACATCACAATATAACATTGAACTAAAACTACAAAAGACACAAAATTAAGGAATAGGAGTGTTGCTTTATTCGGCTGAAGGAGTATGCCAAAATCTAAAACTAAATACAAAGTAGTTTACAAGTTGAAAATGTGTAAGAGCAAGAAACTAGAATTTGAACTGGAAAAAACCTAAGTTTTTCTCACTTTATATCTCCAAAACCCTAATCCGAGCTCAAGAAAAAAGCTCCAAGAAAGGTATCAAAAAATGCCCAAAACGTTTGCACAAAAGTGGAAAAATTACACTATTTGCATGTGCATACTGAAAAGCTCCTCAAAAGGGTCAAATTTGTTTTTAAAGCAAGAAAACCACCTTATCTCTCTAACAAGAAATTCAAATCTAACCAAAAGAAGGCCACTCATAAATATGCTAAAAATGGAAAAGAATTAAAACAATTTGTTTTATTCTTGCTTTACATGGCTTGCAGATCTTATATTTTCCTCAATTTGATTATTTTTACAATTAAAGATTTTTGAATTTTTTTGCAAAACAATGATAAACTTATCTCTCCAATTACAATAATTGATTTTCTTAAAAAATCATAAAATATAAGGAATCTCCTATTCATATCCCTTAATTGATTTCTTTAAAATCAATTGAAAATAAAATAAACCATAAGTGACAAAGGTTTATTCTCTAAGGAATATTTAATTTCATCTTTTTTATTTTAGTTGATTTTTCTCCAAAATCAATCAGAAACTAAGGCATTTAATTGAGGCTTCACAAATCCCTAAAGTATTAGGCCAAAAAAAATATTTCATAAAAACAAGCCTAAAGACTTAGGCAAATAAGAAAAGCATGGAGATCCTAATGACACTCGACCTAAGGTATACATAAAGGTATATTAATAAAGAGTCATACCCTAAGTAAAATTAGGGTTTGGAAAACCCTAATGAACAAAACCAAAGCATCTCACTTTATTTGACCCATTTTGAAACAGAAGATCTTAGAAGAGATAGCTCTGAGCCGCTGCCATACATGAGCTATGGTTTTAGTGTTTTGATCAGAATTTGAGCTCCTTTGCTTGCTTCTTTAACGAATCCTAACCATCTCCAGATGGTAAGCCATCTTTTTAAGCTCTTTGAGCTTCTTTTCTTTGTTTCAGAGTTGTTTTTTGGCCTTTTGGCCGCAACATGAGCACTCTTTCTAACGTATATGGGTATGTGTAGGATCATGATGGGCCAAAAATTGGCAATATGATGGGTATTTGTAGGGTATGTGGCTGACATCTTTTTTTTACCCAAAATTTATGAAATAAAAAAGATTTTTAAAGGAGATTTTCATCTTTCCAACAATAAAAATTATGCTTTACTTTGAATTTAATAAATAATTATTATTCATTTTTATTTGAATTATGACTAAATTCCTAATTGATAGGTTGATTCAAAACATCTATAGCTTTCAAATGGTATCACATTTTTCAATCCAAAATATCGTACATTCTACGGTCAGCTTACTAGGATTAAAAAATGAAAAATAGAATTTCTTGAAGTTTTGACCAAGTTAAGGTGGTCAAACATACAGTTTTATATTTATTAAAAGTTTTAATACAAAAATCATAATTAAATATTTACTTGGAAAAAAATTACAAAAAATATGTATCACATCCTGGACATGAGTCCTCTACTTATGTCTAAAGTCGTATAAAAAAATATTGTCATTTTAATGTGGTTAGGGTGGTCAAACAAATACCTACTTCATATTTTTTCCCGAAATTTAAGTACTACTAAATTGAAATTTCAAATTTTCACCAAATAGATTTAAAATATATAAAAAACCTAGTAGTTTAGAAACTACATTCAGTTTTCTATAGATTCTATTCTTACATATTTTGAAATAATATATATAACTTATTCAAATTTTTATGTCAAGTTGTGTAACTCTGATTTTTTTGAATTTTTTGCCACTTAAGGGCTTGTTTTATCCATGATGATCCTGCACATACCCATATTTGTATTTTTGTGTGTTTACTTTTGTCTTTTCTCGGCTTTTCCATCATTGTGAGAGCTTGACCTTGCATTTGGAGGGCTTTCCAAGAGAGTCAGGTTGATTACTCTTCTTCTCACTGGCCACCATGTATGAGCTCGAGCTATGAGTTGAAGCTCTCTGAGAGCTTGGTCATGGAATGTCTTTGCTTCTCTATGGTGTGCATGGTAAGCTTGTTGTTCTCTTGTATTAATCTTTTCATTTTCAAAAGCTTAAGAAATCTTGATATCTCTACAAAAAAATCACTCTTTATTGAATGAATTCATGGCCATTACACAGGACGCACCATGCTTATATGTTTTTAATACATTTTGTTCAAATGTTTTGTATAATTCCTATTGTTTTCCTTTAGATTTGAGGGCTAGCATGCGTACCTAAAATTTTTCTATTTCAAAATGAAATTCTAGAGCTAAAACTCCTCTCCTTGGTTGCACCATTTATGCATCAAAATGGGTTTTCTGTTACTTTCTGGGCTTGACCCAACAGAGCATATTGTGTGTTCTTTGTATCAAGAACAAAACCCCCATATGGGTATGCATATTTTGAAAGAAAGCATTTATCTTGTTTCTTTGTAGAAAATCCCCATATGGATATTTTGTGAAATTGTACTATCTTCATTTAAATTTCAAAACCCCAATGTGGGTATTCTAGAAAATGAAAATATGCATTTTTAACTCAAATCCTCACATGGGTATGCTAGAAATAATGAGAAATTTGTATATTGAAAAACAACCTAAATGTTGGTATTTGATATTTTGAAGAGAATTGTTCATTTTGATGCATCTGAAAATTGAATTTGACCCACCTTGACTTTTGTTTACATTGTGAATTCTATAAAAACCCTTGTGTAGGTAAATATTACCTTGAAGAAGACCACATTTCTGAGATAAAAATTCATATGGGTATTTGAAATTCCTATACAAATTAAATTTTTTCACTCTGGATATTTACCCTTCATTTTCTGAAAGTAAAAATATGTGAACTTTTCTCCACTTTATTTCTAGTTTACTTCCTCTATCTTGGCCATCATGGAAAAACCTATCTTGACCTTGTTAATTTTAGTTTTGTGCTTATATATATGACATCTTCCCTTATATGAATTCAAGATTTAATTTTTGTTTCAAATGAGAATAAATGACAAAACCTACAGGTGGGTTTCAAACTTTTGTAGATTATTTGCTTGTTCTAGAATCCTATGCACTCACACTCTTCAGGGATGAACTCCAAACCTCCACTCATGTTATGTTCAATCTGAATTCTGCCAATTCTGGAAATAAATTTTATTTGTTGTACCACCATTCAAAAACATGTTAAATGAAGAAACAAACCTTCAAAAATAGTGTACTATTGGTTGTTTCCCCCCACTCTTAGCCAAAATGAAACTGGTTGTCTTCATTGTATCACCTGCTTCTATTTATCAAACATATTGGTCATTGTAATGATGCTTGTCATCCTCCATTCTAATGGGAATCTGAAGCTCTCTTCATGCTTGACTATACTTACAATTTTATGCTCTTCTAACTGGCACTTTTCATGCATTTTTATTCTCCATTTAATAAAATTGTCTTATGCCTTGCTCCCTTCCCAAATGAAAAAATATGAAACTCAAAACATGCTTCCTTTATTAAATAGTGCTCTTATTAGTGAGGCAATATGTATGCATGTTCACTATCATTGATTATGAGATAAAACATTGTTGTGATATCATGAAACAAGAGGCATAAACAACACCCATGGCAGAAAAATGTAAACTGTACAACAATATTTGAGATTTGCAATTATGAAAATGATGTATTTAAGTTGAATTGATTGTACTCATTTAAGTCTATTGTCCACCTATAGCTTTCAGAAAGCATACTACTTGATTTTTATGAGTGAGCAGTTGGCTTGATGGCTTTGATAAATGAACTCTACTTACTCTTTTAGCTGTATAGTTTAGATGAATATGGTGATTGCACTCCTTCTCCCAGCCACATTTGTAATGTATAAGGGTAGCATGCCAAGCTCTACCCTTGTGGGAGCCTATTTTTCTCCACATGCTTGGTCTTCAAAACATAATTAGCTACATGAATTTTCCTATACTTGCACAAGGAAAAAAATAGTGTTAGCATAAAAACAATATGTGATGATGATGTTTCAATTTTTAGTTCATGTTTTTGTTCCTTCCTTTAGTTGGTTATATGCATTGAAAGGATTGAAATATATCTCTATGAGTATGGCATGTAGTATAGTTCATATCATGAGCTCTTAATTGACGTCCTTCTCAATCTTTTGCAAGTACATTTGAGAGCAGAAGCATAATAGAGCAAGCTACAAGGCATCAACCAAAGACTAACTCAGGAAATGACGGATATGCCCCATGTTATTTTATTTTTACTTCTAGTTGTATATTTCCTTTCTTTTCATGAATGGAAATGGCCAAAACCATGGCTTGTGTGGATATTTAATTCCTTTCTTTTATTTTCTTGAGCAATACCTCTGGAACTTAGCTTCCTTTAAACACTTGCATTACTGTCACTTGATGAATGATAAATATAATGCAAACAACACTTTAAACGCATGCAAAAATAACTGTATTTTCACTTTCAAATTTAACAATATTTAATCAACTCCACCAATTGAGTTGTAGCGAAAAATTGGTAACAGGGATAAATATACAAGGTTTTAAAGTTGGGTGAAGGTTACCAAAAGTTAAAGATATTTAAACTTTCAAAGCACTTTGTCCAAAATCTGACATTACCATTACATCTAGAATGCTCAAAAACCTAAAAGTTATTTGTCAAATCATCAAATTGGGACACTTTTTCTAAACGGCTACAAGAAATTTGTTTGCATAGTTGACACTTTCATATGGTTATATGGATCCATACCTAGTCATACCATATGTTCTATAACATTTACATATTTTGTGGCATATTTTTCTTCTTCGTTAGTATGTATGTAGTCTTGTGTCATCTATGTGCTTGGGTTTGTCAATTTTCACATCACTAGCATGTTGGTATGAAAATATTTTTATTTGTAGATACTTTAATATTAAAAAATTATTTTATTTAAATGTTGACAATTTATATTAACCTACCAACATAGATCCATTAGTCACAAGGTTTTAAACCTCAGTGACTCTGCCCAATGGGGGGCAGGGCACCAAAATCCCCCAAGCAAGATGGCTTATGACCCATCACCCTAGTAGCTTCATCCTAGTGATAACATTGCCATTGGTGGCTAGTTATAATTTTTATAAAAATAAGTATCCCACAATCGTTCACATGGATGTTTAGGGAACAAAACCATAGTGGCCTTTATTTGGCCTCTTAATGTCTGAATTAGACAACATTTTTCAAATGGCAATAAATTTTCATCACAATGTCAAAATTTTGCAAACAAGATATTGTTGAAAAGTTGGCTTTGTATAATTTTCCTTTGAAAAATGTTCAATCTAATATTTTTTCTATTGCAAAGATAGTTTTCATTGCACCAGAAGATCAACCTATTAATACCTAATACAACTACCAAAGTTATAGTTGAGAGCCATGGTAAGATGAGAGAAGGAAAAGTGTCATCATTTTGTTGGAGTAGATGGAGGGAGAGGGATTGAGGAGAAAATTAAGGGCAAAGATTCTCCTTGGGAATATTAAATGGAAATATGGAAGGGGTACTTTGGAGTACTCTCGAGGGACGGGCAAGTCCTTTGACCCATGTGATATGGTACCAAGACCATGTAACTTGTACAAATGCCCATACTCTTGAATAAAATTGACTCGTGCCTTTATACTGTAAATTGGAGGATGTGGAGGATTTGACTAGGATTTGGTAGTGAAAGTGGGAGATTAAGGGGCTATGTGATTGTATCACTTAATGGAAAGTGGATAAAATAGAAAATTAAATAAATAAGATATTTATTTAATTTTTACAATAAGGATGGGTAACTTAGGTAAATAAATATTTAAATTTATTTACCTAAAGTGGGTATTATAATAAATATGATTAAGTGGTGTAGGCTAGAAATAGGTACAGGTGCATGTTGACGAATAGTGATTTTATTAGTTAAATAATAAAATATTATTTAATTAATAAGAGGATGAAACTTAGATAATTAATTGGATTATTAGGGTTATATTCAATCAATTATAGAGGAAAAAGTCACATAATGATGATGGTCAATTTGAGGTGTCTACAATATGTATGGTGTTATTATCAAAGTACCAAATATTGCATGATATCATTGATATACAATTAATAGTGATGTCAAATTTCTTGGATACGAATTAGGTATTTCTCTTTTGTAAGGTAATTTTATAATTAATTTTGTAATCCCTTCGAATTTTACATAGTTTCTATGGGGCTTTGTTAATACATAATGTGAGGGATGTATGACAATGAAATTGATGTTATTGAATAATATTATAGTATGAGATCATGTGGAGTCATATTGGTGCTTTACATAATTGTTGTCATTAAGAAACTTACCAATTCATACATAAAGATAAATTTGAAAGGGTTTGTAGAGATCTAGTCTAAAATTTTATATATCTTAATGGGATGGTAAAAAGACTTGAACCAATGTTTAGTTTTGTAAGCATTGGGAATTTTATGAAATAGTAGCAATGGTTGTCTCTTGTTGATAATCAATCAACCTAGCATATTCACTAATGAGATGAACTTGAAGGGTTCTCGCATGTCTATGTTAACTTACAAATCATAATGGTGAAGAGGTCTAAATTTGAGATCTTGGTGTCTTTTGAAGTTTCTTAGTACATGTTTACTAAAGGGTGAATTCAACTAGGGTTCCTTGCCAACTATTAAGAATTATTAATTAGTAGGGATTCTTTTAAAACAACCCCATTGAGACATAACATAGTATTGGATGAAAATTCATAATTTTTGGCTTTATAGTGAAATTTTTATTGGTAAATAGTGATTTGTTACAATTATTGGTCTTAAACCCTTCTATTGTTCCTTCTATACTATTTTATCTATTTCACTTACATGAGAAGAGTTACTTGAGTGGTTGTGAAAACCTTGGATATAGCAATCAACATGTATGTTCCTAGCCACTCCAAAATTACCAAACATAAGAAAAAAGGGCTAAAGGTGATGGGGAGCAAAACGTGAGTGATAAAAATGAAGAAGAGCATAAGGATAAGGAGGATTGGGAAGCATCCCTTGATGCCCTCCTTGAAGACTGGAGTTTGATTTGCTAGCCTAGGTGTTGTGGTTTTTTTGTTCTCTCACTTTCATTTCCTTAGTTTTGTTTTTTTTGTTGGGCCTACGTGTCCTATTATTTCTACATTTTTTATTATGTTGTTTTATAATTTTGGGATCAAGGCCCTTTTCTTGCTTTTTAATCAAAAAACATGTATGTTCCTCTAGAGAGTGAGGTGAGGGGAACTACATGGTACTTTGATCCCATTTGGAAGTGGCTATGTAGGAAATCCTCAGGAAAAAAATGTCTAGGTATGACCCAATTCCATAGGGATGGTTTAGGGTATAGCTCTACAATTAGGGGTTGTTCTAAACTTGATCAATCTTTTATCTTTAGTATTCTTTAGCTTGAGGATAAATTTGCATTAGATTTCTATAAGATTATCCTTTCAATAATATGTTCCCACTTTATAGGTTTGAGCCAATGAAAGGTAAGTCCTCATCAACAATCTTATTTAGTCTATGATTTGTGTTATATGGGTTTCAAAAATATACTCTAATCTTGGGTGAAATTTAAGAGTCACAATCATTAAGATTATATCTTGATGTGAATGTGTCAAAATATCTCAAATATTATTTGAACTAAAATAATCAAATTTTATGTGTTGAAAACTATAGACTTGTGTCTTGGATCATTGACAAGTATAGGGAAGTATAGGGTGTCCTCAATGAGCTAGTGAGGCCTATTCTTCTTAAAATATGAGTGAATTAAAAAAAGAGTATGAAACATTTATTATAATCTAACAAGAAATAAATGTCTAACATAAGAAAATTTGCAACAAAATTTATTTATTAGCATTTTAATTTTTTGTCCCTCTCTTCAATTACGCATTATATTATTTTTATATCCACAGTTTTATTATTTCAAAAATGTGCAGTAGGGGTAAATGCTTTTGACCCAAAGATATGACCCAGTGAGATCACAAACAAGGAACCTCATCCCCATTATAAATTCTCAACAATTACACTCCAATGGGGTTTGAATCTTGATGGAAAGAATAACAACACAATAGCTCAACCATCTCACCATGCCACTATTGATATGTGTAGTAAAAAAATTAATCTAAATTTTTAATATTGATATTTTTACGAAAAAAATATGAAAAAAATATTTTAATTGGCTAACTTATACATTTTTTATGTCAATATTTAATTTTGTAAATTGTGGTGATTGAAAATTAAAAACAATCACAAATAGAAAAAAACAAAAAAATCTAAAACATATTATTGTTTTTCTTTAATTATCAAGGGCATAAAATAGTTTTTATTTTGAAGGGCTTAGTAGCACATGTGTTCCTCTAGTTTCCTATTAATTTGAGATTAATTTGGTGTTTAATAGCCTTTTTATTGTGTTTGGTAATTCTAAGATCTTTGTTCATGATTATTTTAAGCCGCATATAGAGATTAGATTGGAAATTAACATCTATAGGGATCATTATTTTGGAGTTGTGTTCATAGAATCTATTGTTTTTTTCTCATTTTTATTAAGTTCTTTTGAGTAGAGCTACATCAATTAGAACAAGGGGTTTTGAAAGTGCCCCACCCTTGTACAAAGAATAAAAGAGATAAGACAAAAATCTGAAATGTAGTTGAAAATAAATCGCAAGGTGCTAGTAGAAATAAACTAGCAACACCTCTCTAACAAGGGTGTTGAATACCAAACTAGGTTAAACAACTATAGAACCCAGAACTCAAGGTGGCTTGAATTCATGAAAATTAGGGAAGGGGGGTCCCTAGATCATTCCTTGTATTGAATTATCTTCATATTATCATTGTTCCTTACAAGTTGGGTTACCCCATTGATGCATTTCCTTCTAGGAAACAACCCCTCACCAAGCTCCTTGACATGTCTTTGGGCAAGTGAAACTTAATCTAGAATGGCATTTTCATAAACATATTATCAAGTAGAGAGGCATTTGCCTCCCCTCCAAGGGTTGTTAATTTATTTTTTTTAGGAACAAGCCCATTATTTTTTGTTATGATTTTTGTTTTTATCTTGCAATTTATTTATTTAGAAGTTTAGCATTAGAATTTTTGTGTGTATATTCTTATGGTATTTTTTTTATGATGACTATAAATAATAATATGTTATATTATCTTTTGAATTTCACTAACCACTATGATATAAAGAAAGATCCTTCCTATCAACCTATTTATTTGCATCTTATTAAAAACTAGGAGATGAATTAGTGTTTGTAAATCTACAAATATGTTAGTTGTAGTGTTGTAAATTTTCATAGGCTTAGTTAAAGAATCAACAACCTTCATCAAAGTCTCTACCTTAACCAGCTTCACCCTACCATCTTTGACCATATCTCTAACAAAATATTACTATACATTAATGTGTTTGATTTTGGCATGAAAAGTTGAGTTCTTAGCTAGACATATCACACTCTAATGTCGCAATAAATTGTCATTGCACCATGTTTTGTTCCAATATCTAAACACAGACTCTTAAGCTAAATGGATTATTTACAAGCATGAGTAGTTGTCATATACTCAGCTTCGATAGTGGACAAAGTAACCACAGTTTGTTGTTTACTCATCCAACTAATTGCACCGCCAAATAAAATAAACACATAAGCACTAGTGGATCGTCTACTATCAACATCACATGTACAATATGAATCCACATAACCATGAATATTAAAGGAAATCTCATCTTCAGTCATATTACTATGATAATACAAGGAATACTTTGAGGTACTACACAAATATCTAAAAACTATTTTAATTGCATCCCATGGGCAATGTCTAGTCTAGTACAAACCATAGCATACATCAAACTTCCAACTACACTCTGGTAAGGCACTCTCCTCATGTCTTCATTTCTGATGAGGATGTTGGTCAATTTGAAATAGATAACTTTGTTCCAACTGAAAAAGGAACACACAATCGTCTACAATCTTGCATATCAAACCTCTATAAAATTGAATTGACATACTTACTTCGGCCAACTCATAGCATTCAATTCACTCTATCTATTTTAATTTCCATCCCAAACATGTGTCTAGTTGCACCAAGGTCTTTCATTTCAAATTTAGCAACAATTTGAGATTTCAATTATGAAATCATGCATTTCCCTTTACCAATAAATAACATATCATCAACATATAATGCAATAAATAGGAAATAATCACCATCAGTTTTATAAACACTATGATTTGATTTAGAATACTCAAATCCCAAATTCAACACATGTATCAAATTTTTGGCACCCTCTTCCATTCTCAAAGAATAAAATTTCTTCCTCAAGAAAATATTGTTCACTAAACATTTTACTTGATACATTTATCAACAGATCCTCCATCTTTAGCTTCGCCATTTCAAAATTATTTTCAAAAAATTTACCCACCTCTATTCTCCCTAATGAACTTACCATCTAAAAGTTCTTGCAACAAAATCACAAAGTATCTTCTACACAAACTCCCACTCAAATCTAGATTAGTTCAAAAAACCTAACCCTCGACAACTGAAACCAAAGGTGATTAGGCTTTGCTACCACTTGTAAGAAATCTAAGTAGCGAAACAACTTCCAATACTAATTTTGAGAGAGAGATAATACAAAACTTTACAGATCTTTATAACAGTTGTAGAAACTTAAACAAAAATAAACATAAATATCATGCATAACACAACACAATGTTTTACAAGAAAAAAACCCTTCAAAAAAAAAAAAAAACCACTCCAAAAGTTGCCCAATATATTATTCAAAAATCACAGATTATAATATACTTGCAGAGCAAGCTTCTTACAAGAGTATCACCAACCAAAGATCTAGAGGCAACATGACTACTATCAGACTCTCAAAATACATCACAATCCACAACCCTAGTACAACACCCTCATAAAATAGGGTTGTCTTGTAGGGCAAGACATGCCAACAAAATATTGGCTATCAGATATGAAACCTAATGATGAACAATCCAAATTTACAATCATACAATACACATAAAATTTGGTTTTCGAGGGTGCTACCCCTGCCGAGCCATGTGGCCCCTGAACCCCTTGCAAGGGGCAACCCCTCCGCCGCCCCTCTCCCCCCGCCTCTCGCACTTGTCTATCAACAATAAACCTTATGTAATTGCAAGGTTGAGACACATTTTCCCAACACTTTTGGGATGGAATAAATCAAGATGTCAAATCCCTTGTGAAAAAGTGTGATGTGTATCAATGCAAGAAATTGAAGACAATAAAACTACTAAAAAAAATTAGACCCCTTCCTACTCCAAACATGATGTGGTAAATCATTTTATGGATTTCATTGTTGGGTTTCCTAAATCTAGTGGAAAATAAGTCATTTTGGCAATATTTGACCATCTAACTAAATGTGATCATTTTCGTGTATTACCCCAACCTTACACAACAATCATCATAGCACAACACTTTTTTGGACATAATCTTCAAATGTCATGGTATCTCGTGCTCCATTTTCAACGATCACAATCATGCCTTCATGAGCAAATTATAATAGGCATAATTTAAGTGGTAGGGCACTCAATTACACGAGTTCAACCTATTATCTTTGCATTAATGGCCAAATTGGGGTTGTAGATAAATGCTTAGAAACTTACCTAAATGTGATCATTTAAGTCATTTTGGCAACATTTGACTATCTAACTAAATGTGATCATTTTCGTGTATTACCCCAACCTTACACAACAATCATCATAGCACAACACTTTTTGGACATAATCTTCAAATTTCATGGTATCTCGTGCTCCATTTTCAACGATCACAATCATGCCTTCATGAGCAAATTATAATAGGCATAATTTAAGTGGTAGGGCACTCAATTACACGAGTTCAACCTATTATCTTTGCATTAATGGCCAAATTGGGGTTGTAGATAAATGCTTAGAAACTTACCTAAAATGTTGTGTCCAAGCAACACGGGCAATGGATCAAGTGGTTACTACTAGTAAAATAGTTGTATAATACCACTTCCATAGTGTATCCAAAATGGCCCCATATGAGACTCTATGGTCAACCCTCACCTTCTTTGGTTCTTTATGTTCAAGGTTCTAATGTCCAAGCATATTGCCATGCATAAACCTCTCAGACATGATAAAACATTAGAGCTAATTGAGACCATTAGAGCTAATTGAGACAGCACATTGCCATGCATAAACCTCTCAGACAGTAATAATTCTAAAGCCCAATGTGTGTGTGAAATGAAGAGCTTTACTCCCTGCAGTTTGACCCTATCCATCAACAAAGGCCATCCAACATCTTTGTGTATTACAAAAAATTATCAATCACTGCATGACACAGACTATGTTGAATACAAAGGCCATCCAACCAGGGAAACATCTTTGTATATCACAAAAAATTATCAATCAAACTGCATTACACAGACTATGTTGAAATCTTGAAAGTAAGATTGGATTGAGCATGAGACAGGCAGAACAGATGAACCTGCTACAGGTAAGTACAAATAAACTTTGTTCCATGGAGTTTCCTAATGGCAGAGTGGGAGGGATGGGGAGATGGATTTTGGGGATGGCAAGACCAAGGGCCTAAGTTTGGGGACAGCAGGAGGACAGCAGCATGGGGCGGCCAGGTGGCAGGGGGAGGCGGAGCAGGGGAGGGGGCGGGGGTTGCACAAATACGTATAGTACTTGAAAAATTAGTTATAAAAAGATGTGTAAGGAATGAGTATAAGAATTGCAAATGAAACTTTGGGATTACAAATAAAACTTTGGCATACTAAGTAAAGTTTAAACTACAGAACATTAAAAACATGGCAATGATGGCATTGAACATTAACAATGGTGGGTGGAGATTTGGGCGCAAAACCCCCAGTTGGGATTGAAGGGCACTGCCCCTCACAGGGGTTTGGAGGCAAAGCCCCTAGTGAGGTCAAGGGGTAAGTTAAGGCCTTCAAAACCACACAAACCTTTATGGCGAATGTCATTTTCACAATATTATCACTTATTTTTTGCAACACCAAGTCCTTAGTAGTTCTAAAACTTGGGAGTGATTTGAAATAAGGATTAGAAGTTAGATGCCTATTTATAAGTTTTTTGTGAGTGATTAGGGTTTGGGTAAAGGCCACCATTAGGATCAGGATTTGTAAGATGTAAATCAAACACACTTTTTTTATTTTTAAAAATATCGACTTTTTTATTTTCTTGCCATGGGGAACACCTATAAGTCCTTGGGACAGTTGAGAGACTCCTCAAAGTCTCCTAGACATCTCGTGGAAGTCCCAAAGTCCCCAAGCCATTCCCAAACCAGGGGCATCCTGTAAGCATCCTCGAGACTTGAGTAGCAGTGGTGGGACAGCAGAGGGACATCCCCTCCAAGCCCCCACATCTCGGGGACATCCCCATCCCAGAAATGTGGGGATATTGGGGGGCAATGTGTCCTCGTGGAACACGCAAATAAAAAAGACAACTCGCTATTTTGCATATTAAATCTATTTGAGAACATTTCTAATATAGAACGTAATAAAATGTAGTGAAAATCTTTCAGTTACAGCACAGCATCAAGGACACTCCATCATTAAACAAGACAGAAACAGCACACTATATGTTGTTGGCAGCTAGCTACATAAAAGATATTTAGAGAAATTCAATGAAACATACAAGACTGAAACTCCCTATCTTCAGTATGGAATCTGTTTGATATCTCTAAGATAGAAGATAATAGAATTTAATGCAACAGCTTCAATTACAGCACAGAATTGAGGACACTGAACCATATATAAGAGAGAAACAGCACCCTCTTTGATGTTACCTACTACCAAGAAAAGAAATATATAAAGAAGAAAATTTCAATTGTAACGAGGAAATGTGTCTCTAGTATTTCAGGAAGCTGACTAAAGTTCCAGTTTTCCAGTGAGAACCATAAATAAGTTATCCTTAATCTTCTAAGTAACCTGCCATGAGCATAAATCCATATCATTTGTTAATCATGAAACACAATTCTTGGATACAACTGTCAAGATAACAAGCTAGGTGAGTATTTGTCATTAACAACTGCTGCCTCAAAAACTAATAACCTGATAGATTATGTCCACTTCCAACAGACACATACTTATTCAGTAAAAGGCTGGTGGTGAAAAATGTCATTGAATAATGTGCACATTTAAAGAAAAAATTACAGTAAGAAAAAAAAGTTCAAATGGGCTTGCTCATAAAATCTCATCTCGGGTGCAGGCTTTGAATATTTGACAATAAGCTCAAGCTTCATAAATGCCCGCTTCAGTGCTGGGTTTTAGCAGCTCCAAAGGCTCTTAAAGAACTAGTCTATTATTTAAAGCATCAAACTGCTTAAGAGATTCTTTAGGTCTTAGAGAACCTATACCTTGAACTGAGCGCATGGAATGGAATTAGCCTAAACTGTGCAAGCACAATGCATATAGAACATGCATAATAGCAATCTCCAAATCCATACCTCTGTATACAGATTCTTAATGCCAGGAAGCAGATGCAGTAGGGAAGAATGAGAAAGCACAATGGCAGGTCTTCTTGTCCGCCAAAGATCCTTTTACCAAAGCTCGTGGAAAAGTGCACAGAAAGGAAATTGGCAGAATTCTTTCTCCTAAGTATTGGAAGGCCCCCTTAAGTGGAACAACCACAATGGTCCAGCTGCCTGTATCCTTTCCTTGCATACTGTAATCTGTTCCATGACACAATCATGTTGGTTGAAATGCATACTCCAACTTAAACTGCTACTAACTTTTATCAACGGAATGACAAAAGTTTCACAGACTGTGGATTATCTCTTCTCATTCCAGCAAGAGAATAGTAAGCTAGTATTTGTGCTGGGTTCTGTTCAATCATATCTCCATCCATTTGTCCCTCCTCCAACATTGGTGGAGTAAACTCTATGTTCCAAAATGGTCGTGACATGCCCAGAAGTCTCTCTCCCCTTGGTGTTGCTTTGTATCCCTGTACCCATATATACTTCAGTGATCTCAAATTCAGCACTGCAGATGCTATTGCAGATTCACTAAAACAACAACCTCTCATTTCAAGCCTCTCAAGTTTTGAGCATCCATGTGAAAGTTCAAGTATGCCCTGGTCACTTTCTCCAGCAAATCCCAAAAGCATCCACCTTACATTTGTGCTATACCTCCCAATATAACCAAGCCCTGTATCCGTCAATCCTCCAGGCCTCACGTATAATGCAAATCTGTTCAACTTGTGACATCCACGCAACAAAGCCATGACTCCATTATCAAGTGGCAGATCAGTGATTTGTTCTTTTTTATCCAACAAAACCAACCGAAAATCCCTCAAATTCTTGCAAAATTCACCGACAATCTCAAGTGCTGAATTGCTTATATCTGAAACATAGACAGCAATGAATTCCAGATCGGGGCAGCCCTGAGCTATTGTAGAAAGCCCACTGTGAGAGACTAAACCTTGCTCATCATCCATGCCTTCTTCTTCTCCAGGCTCCACTCTGAGTCGTTTTAACTTTTTGCAGTGATTTGCAACAACTTCTAACCCTCGGTCTCCAATGACATTTCTTACCTGCGTAAAAGCAAACATTCTAATCAAGTTAAAATTGTTACTTTACAGAAATCCATGGAACAAATCGCTTTCAACAAAATACAAAAAACAGTTATCATTTGTTAAAAAGATGAATAAAAACGTAGCTAGACATAACTTATAATAAATATCTGGGAATGAAGTTTAGAGAATTCGAGTTATATAAATAGGAACACATTTATCAACATATCAATGTTAAGAGATCACTCCCCTTAAATTTACCAAGGATTACAATTAATCTACATTTATCCATTTGATTTCAACGTTTAGGTATTTTCCGTATTACTAGAATTTAGGCTTACTAATAAAAGAAACTAATGGAAAAACCTAGATTACTTAAATATCAACATCTTTGCTTCTTTTATTACAACATGATGAGTAAGCAACCACCCTCTCAGCAAAGTCATCCAAGGGTCAAAAGCTAGCTCAATTGCACCTCTTGGGAGTTTGACCTTTAGTAGATGACTGTAATTAAAGAACATATCATCATCCTCACCAATTGTACTCAACCAATTATTAATTAAGAATTATTCTATTTTATCTACATTGTCTACTGTAGAACTATTTTACTTTTTTATATTTTTAATTTTACTGGTCATTCCTTATTACAATAATTCTTTTATTTAATATTACATATTTATATGTTATTTTTTAATAATTTCATTTCTAGTCATTAATACATTTTTAAATTTTGAGATCTTTATATTTAAAAAATAAATAATATTTTTTTGTCTAATATTTAATTTTTTAATTGTTGACAAAGTAAAATAAAAATACATATTTGTTTTGTTTTATATTTATATGTTATATTTCTATATTTAATTATGTACGCTATATTTTTAATATTATGGTTTTAGTTTTTTTAATATATGTTGGTTGCGTTTTGGTTTTTAATATATTTTGTACATGGTCATGACACCATGACCATACTCCATGCCTTGTTAGTGTAAAAACAACTTTTATTTATATATTCAATTTACATTTATCTAGTTCTTAAACCTAGTAAACCTTTTTTTTTTTTTTGGATATACAAGGGTATCCCAACGACCCAAGCCTAGCGGCCCAACAGCCTATACCTTGGGTACCTGAGGCGAGCTAGGGTGAGACTAGTCCTTTGTGCACGTGGAGATGTGACACATGTAGGATGTCCCTCTATCCCATCTCTTGGAAGGTTAGAGAGGTTTATATTTTTAACCCTACAAGTGTTATAT
>VDFB02051200.1:0-16396 GCA_007258455.2 Sequoia sempervirens
TCATACACTTTCCATGAACATCTTCTAAATCTGGGTTGGGGTCTCTCTAACATTTCCACAATAGCAAGAGTGGCCATATTCCCCAAACAACTTGAATAAGCTTTAACAAAAAATTCCTTCAACTTAGAATCCACAAAATTCAGATAACAAAAAATACCTTTTCTACTAGTCAAGAACTAGGGTTTTGATGTACGATGCTCTAAATCACCTTCAACCTAACTTTAGCTTGCATTGCTTCTTCCCAATTGTGTAAATGTGCTTTTCCTTTACTTAGTCTATTGCTTTATTAACCATTATTTTTTCCCTAATTTGTATTTATCGCTTTTTAGATTTAAAGTTGCCAACCACTTTATGAAACACAATATAAACCAAGAAAAATTCTGCAATTCTCTTGATTTGCCTATTTTCGGCTAGAAATTTCTCCAATGCCTTCAAAATGATGACTCACATCACATATCCTTGTGTCACCACTTGTCACCTCATATATCAGGGGATTTTTAGATTTCTTTGTAGCTTCTCCCCCTAAAACCATTTCTGGGTTCAGTTTTTGGAAGAGCTATTTGCACCAAATGTAGATACAAAAGTATTTGATTTATCCTTTTTCTCAAGTTCTTCCTTTTTCCTCCATTTTTTTCCATTTATTTTCTTACTTCAGCAAGATCTACTTTGTTCAGAGACTCGTTCTTCTATTTTGGATTAGGTTTCTTTGTAGTTTTGCTCCTACAAAAATTTTGAGATATGTCCTGGCTTGTTGCAAGTGTAGCACACAACATATCTTTGGTCAAACTGATTTGAATTCATCCTCTATCTACACTAATTAGCCTTGTGTTCAACGATATTTCATGTGTAACAATAGCTTGAAAAGATTGAATCCTTCTACTAGCATTAAATATATTCATCATTATCTGGCTTCTACATTCGGTAGCTCTAGATGTCAAAACTTATTACAAGCAAAGCATTGTCCAACAAAGAATCCAACATTCTGACTCATTCTATTTCAGTTCATTATACTTTTACATTATTTTTCTTTATGACCAAATTTATTACATGAGAAACAAAAACCATTAAAATATGGGTACCTTTAAGCATTAAGTTGTCAAATAGGAATCCTTCCAATATTGCTCCTTTGGTTCTTTATTTGGTGAGTATTTCCTTGAAACTTCCTTTGATTTTCCACTTTGCTAGAAATCAATGTTTCCTTTGAGCTTTTTCCTTCAAGTCCTAGACCACTTTTGATCTTAAAAGGTTTCTTAGATGTAATCAACTCATCAAGCCTTGTCAAGCTTTTTTAGAATCTTTCTTCATGAGCTTTCACTTTTTCCAAATCAGGGTGACCACTTCTTGTCCAAGCTTTGTACATTCATCAATTTTAGTTTGAATCTTAGCTTTCTAACTTTCCTCAATTCATTTTTTTTCATCTACTTGCACCTTCAGTCTGGTAATGTCCTCATTATCCTTTTTCAACTAATTTTTAACTTTTCCATGCCTTTACTTGAACTTTTTTATCTGCTCTCTTAACTTCCTAATGCATTCATTTGCTTCCTTCATGTTTCTTTTTATATTTTCCTTCTCAATTTTCTTTTTCCCAATTCTTTAAGAGTAGTGTGAAGTTCCTCAAATCCATATTTTTCTTTCAAAGGAATAGGATAGATTTTGGTAGCCACGTATTCAAATTCAAGGACCTTCCTCAAGCTATAAGACTTCTTTAGAGGAACCAAGCTCTAATACTAATTGTTGAATACACTAAATATTAAGAGGGGGGTTGAATCAATATTTTGCTAAAAAATTAATTATTAACCATCCAACTGTCAATCCACATCTAGCTACAAAAGTGAACCAAAACATAAAAGAAATCATAACACATTGACACCAAGATTTTTATGTGGAAAACCCAAAATAGGAAAAACTATGGTGAGGATTACTTCACAGTATATTATAATCAGTTACAAGATATTACAGGGTGCACTAGCAAGACTTATTTTCCTTGAAAGGCTCACAACCTGAATACGAAATGCCTTATTTCCAGGATACAAAAAGGTATGCCTCACTACCAAAAGTGAACTGGAGAAGTGCACCTATAAAGTGCAGAAATAAGTTTTGGTTAAGCTCTAGAAAATAAAAAATTTCTACTCTAGTTGCAAGTATACAATAATTATCAATAACTTTTTACTATTACATTTTTCACTTCACTCACATACCATACTCTTTGTCTACTCTACCTTTTTTCCATCATACACACACAAATATAGGTAGTCATATCTTCCTTGATCAATTAGGTCAGCCTAATTGAATGTGAACACATAATATTCAAATTGACTTGTCAGCCCAATTCAAAATTCCTTTTGGCACACAAAATAAAATGTGTGATCCACACATTAGGTTGGTTCAGACCTAATAAGGAACACACAAAATACAAACAGTTCGTAACCTTGTCAACCGAAAGAATGTAAAACTTTCATCACTTGGATTACACAATTAGATCAACAAAGATTGCTTAAAGATTGTTTATAATTGTAACTAACACTCCTGAGCAACATATCAAAAACTCATAGAATTTCCTTTTACTGAGAGGATTTCCAAACTAAAATACTGGATCAACATAGACACACAATTTACTTAGCTAGTTACCAACCAATGTTGGCATGAATGACATCAAATCTAGAGGTCACCTTCTTCACTCTTCCAATAGGCAATATCTTATATAAAATTAAACCCATACAAGATCAAACTTCTCATATCATTGGTTGAGATTATGTCAATTTCATAGATGGTGAACAATAATAGAACAAAATTATTTAGGTCTTGGAGTAATCAAATAAAATCTACCACCTTCTCACTTGTTGTAATGTGGCATGAAATTTTATAAACTATAAATCATTGTCACATTGAAGGAAAAATGGGCTCTCTTCCTCTTTTACATAAAATAAATGAGAACCAAGATTTTCCTATTTGAAAATGGCCCT
The DNA here is from genome assembly GCA_007258455.2 of Sequoia sempervirens. Classification (NCBI taxonomy): domain Eukaryota; kingdom Viridiplantae; phylum Streptophyta; class Pinopsida; order Cupressales; family Cupressaceae; genus Sequoia; species Sequoia sempervirens. The sequence continues at coordinate 2,964 of VDFB02051200.1, forward strand.
ATCTAGTTATTTACTAGTTAAAAAATTTAATCCTGCACCTAACATAGTAATGGACCCTTCATGAACTACAAAGGTGATTTTTCTAAAAGATGACTACATCATTATTTATATGTCAAAAATCGACTAAGGATACAATTAGAAATAACTTACATATTCACATCTTTGAAAATAAGGTTTACTTATTAAATGATGATATTCTACTATTAATAGGTTGTAAGGAGTCCTTGAGGATGATAGTGGAAATTACGCCCATCATTCCAGGTTCTTATTAAATTGTTATTAAAATAATTTGAGATGTCCATATTTCCCATTTTTAATTACATTGGTACCTGAGTAATTATTATGAGTGTTAGAATGTCCATGTGCATATCTACTATTAGAATGTTTCCAAAATTATTTCAAGTTTGATTGTTAGTGAAATACTCATGTAAAAACTTGGATTGCAAGTGTCTTGTAATTTACTTTCAAATTTGAGAATACAATATGTAGGTTTTGGAGTGTATGATTTTTCTTCCCAAATTATTTTCACTTGTAGAGGAGGGGGACCGACTGTTCAAGACCCTAGGTCATGGGAGGGTCTAGAAAAATCAACTACCCTAATCTACCTCATGCTAAAGGATTTTTTTAAGGTGTGCTTGATGTTTTAAGATGGTGAAAAGGAAGGAAAAATGATCTATCATTTTCCTTTTGTCAACCTGAGAATTTAGGAAATAAGGTGAGAAAATTCCTTAGTGTAGATTGTAACCTAGGCAGTTCTCTACCAAAGGACTCTAGTGCAAAAGAAAGATGATAACGCAACACACCAACATCTTTGTCAGCACTAGCATCCAGCATCCATATAGATAGAGAGTATGAAATGAAGTCTAAACTAATAGATAATTCACTAACTACTTGATAAATGTAGTTTTAAACGATGATAGAAAACTAGAAACAAATAAATGGCTAAAACAAAAAGAAGAATACTTTAACTTAAAGAGTAGATTGATTAAGTATGAAATAATGATCAAGGGTGATAAAAATGAAAATCATGGTTGGTCTAGCCTCCTACAAGATCCACACAAATAGAATACCTACACACCAAAGAACAGGGAAAAATGTTGGGGCTATTTTGGGGATTGTCATAGTTAAAGCCTTGTTATAATGTTCACACCTCCACGGATAGCCAAGATAGCCACAAATAAAGAAAGTATGATAAAGGATATCACTGTCCAACAAGATGCCCTGAAGTTTGTGGAGGAAGATGTGATCTTGCAAGCTTGTGAGTGCCAACATTTTTGCAACAACGAGAGGAGTGAAACTAGTAGAGTGTCATCTGGAGCTTCAATAAGGGTAGAATATTTTGTGAAATTAAGTGTTTAATGCTTAAGAAGTGTATTGAATTGTGGACTGGGATTGAAGTAGTGTGAAGAAGATGAATTGCTTGAAGAAGAAGGTGTTTTGAAGGTGAATAGGAGCCCAAAATAGTGGTTTGAGGTCGGTCAAGCGTGCAGGGGTTACAATTTATCATCAATGGACAAGTGTAATTCCTCTATAGGTTCTAGAGGTGAGAATCTTATCAGGATGGTAGCATGTTGCACAAACATCCATGTGTCACATTCATGTCCTTGACAAACATTTCCCCAACGACACTACAGATAGCTTCCAAGTGGGTGGAAAGTAGATGGATGAGGTGGAATAGCATCTTTAGGTTTTATTTTTATATGGTAAGGGGTGTAAATCAGGAATTTATAATGTGTGCAAATTCACTCTAATACATTTTTCCCCAGCTTTAGTGAGCATATGTGCTACCAAATGTGATAAATTCTTGGAAGCCATCAAACAACCCAAGGTGGATGTCCTCCTGGAACTCTTTGTTATCAAACTCAACCATAAATTCTATGTTGTTAAGAAGATGAGTCAAATTAGTTGGGGTACTACATAGGACAAGGACCTCTTTTGCCCCTTTCTCTTCTTCATCTTGGTAAGCAACAAGAAAATAATTTCCCAACTCCATCTCTTCAAAGAGCACTTCATTTGTATTGTTGTACTCAGTAATCATAAATTTCATCTGTGGCTCATGCTCAATATGGATCTGGTTAGGCAGTCCCTTCCACGGAATCCACATATGTGAATAGTCAGTTACAACATAGTCATTTAGGACTCAGGTGAAATATCTTCCCAATATGATACCATAGGTGTAAGGGATATTAGCATCCTAGATTTCAATAACTTAGTGTACCCTTGGGTCAATTACAATTTGCATAGGAATTCTATTAATCTCCCCAACTATGTTCACCTCAATCTTGTCTAACTGAGTCACCTTACATCTAGAGGGTGTTGGGATTATTCCTAGTGCTTGTAATACTATGAATGGAATGACATTGGCCAATGCTCCTAAATCTAGCAAGAAGTTGTGTAAATTATTGCCAAATATATGAATTTTCATCAGGAAAGGATGGGTCTCTAACTTCCCTTGAAACAACCCCACAAAAACATCAGCTTGGGCCACTTGAGCCTTATCTTTATCACTAATTTTGTCTCTGGTAAGTGCACATTTTGTTCCTTAGTTTTCTATTTATTGACTTGTTGATCTTTACTAGATTGTTGATTAGGTGGTTGATCATATTTCTTTCCTGTAATCTCTCTAATCATGAGCTCATTTTCAAAGATCAAATGAAACCCTCTTTGCAGATGCCTCTTGAGTTGATTGTGATGGGACAATTCCATTTAATGATCTAAAGAAGGTATTCCTAACAACACATACTCTTAGTATCTCAAAGGCTAATAGGCTCACTTTAACCTTCTTTAACTCCTCCGCCACATACTCCCCCATTTGTTCAATGTCTATTTTGGAGGGAGTGCTTTGGGAAGCATTAGTGGGCTGATCTTGAGTCTAATTAGGCTTCCTATTTCTATTGAAATATTGAGTTGGAACTTTGGGATAAGTTTGATTATTCCTAGCATTAGGATCAGACGGAGTGTTGAAATTGTTGGGTGGGGTAGAAGTTGTAAATGGGCCACCAACTTGACTATTTCATGATATAAGGAGTAGCACATTGGTGGACCATATGAAGTTTATCTTCACGCTGCTCTTCCCCATCTTTGGGACTATTATCTACTGAATCAAATAATTGAGATAAAGAGCTCTTGTTACTTACCTCTTTCACCTCATCTCCCTTCAATGTGGTCCCCTAAGGTGAGTTGTTGCCACTTTGCAGGGAAGGATCCTGGTTGACCACCAAAACTGAGGAGTCATATGGTTTTGATAGGACTATATATTTGTAGCTTGAACTATTAATGACATTTTGAACTTCCACTTCAAATATCTTGATGGCAGTTTGGAACTCTGGACAATCTAGCTTGGAATGCATATTGGTCTTATGATTTTTTCACAATCTAGATAAGGCCCCTTCTGCCAAGTAGAATCCACTTGTGGATTTTTCTAGACCTGCTGGTTGGTCAAGAGGTGTGCGTACACCCCCATTTTGGGCCTAGTATTCCAATTTGTTTTTTTCCTTTGGGGCTACCTCCTTTCAAAAATTTATCCCAAGTTCTGGCCTCGTTCATAATTTTGGCTCAAAGATGGTCTAGAATATAAGGGGTATCTCTTATAGTTAGATTGAATGCTCTTCTGAGATGCTTGCAGTTGGTTGTTCTGATTCCTCAGATGGGTAACCTTGGTAGATAGCTTCCTCACCATTTCATCCAACTCGCCAATAAGCTCCTTGTCTACATTACTCTAGGTTGAAATTGAATTCTAAAGGAAAATAGGTGGTGTCGTGAGCTGACCCTATTGAGCAGCTGATGCTTCAAAATTTTGTAGGTATGGAGGAACTTGAGATTTTTGAGCATAAGCCTACTGAGGTGGACCCTATAGATAGCTTGGCACTAGTGAAGCTCGATTCAATGGAGGCCCTTTGTATGGCACCATGGAGAGTTGGGGAACTGGATTCATCAATGGATTTTGATGTGCCAACACATCAATAATCCCTTGGACTTGTCCATGGTTTTGCAGTTATCCCAAAGAAGGTAGTGGACTTGCAACATGCTACCCCAAGTCAATACTTTCTTTCACTACTTTAGCATAAGCCTCTATTAAACTTGCAAGTGCTTGATGCATTCTTTTGACCAAGGTGGATGTGGGGTTATCCAGTGCTATGTAATATACCATTCTTCTTGAGACATCATCAACTATATAAGGAAGTTGTAAATTCATGTAGGCTATGTGAAATCTATTATTGAATGAGTTGATTGGATCATTGACTTCCCTCCTTACTGACATGAATTCTTAGTACCTGGATGCATGGGGCTGATCTGGACTTTAAAATTCTATACAAAAGTTTTTTTCATTAGATCCCAAGAAGTAATGGAGCCTATAGGCAGATGGACGTTGAAAGTATGAACAATTTTGGTGTCATTGATGTCATTGAAGTCAACACAATATAGGTTGTTACAGAGAAAGGAATCAAGTGATTGTAGGTTGTGCATGTATAGTTGAGATATTGTTGAGATGTTGTGAGTACATGGAGCTATCTTTATGGTGTTGTAGGTGTGCTGACATGATGAGTTACCAAGTGCTTTTGAGAAAATTAATAAATAGTGAAGAAAAAATTGTGTGTATGTTCAGAATGTGCTTTGGTATGTGCTCCACATTCCATCTATGTTGATCCTATGCTTGTGTGGATCTGAAGTGTTGTATATGGGAATCATTGGGTGATATATCCTAGATTAAAGCTTCTGGTTTGATGGATATTGAAAGTTTTGTTCATTGATGTGTGGACTGATTTGGCAGTGTTGTTTGTCTAGGACTGGGATAAATTTATCTGCTCCATAGTCCTTCGCTACTTTGTTTCAGATCTTGTGGATTTGGAATAAGTATTGTAATGGTGTTATTTATGTTCTATCAAAGGTGTTCATGGTTTGGTGCTCTAGAATATATGTTTCAAAGCTACTGTGTGTGTTTGTATTGTCCAGATGGACTGATGGAAATTTTTCTATGTATGAAGGCATGTAAGATGTGTTCTAGTGTATGGTGAAGTGTGTTGTGTGTTCTGCATGTTATTTTCTTGTTGCGAAAGTCTGTACTTCAAAGTTCTTTTGGTATTTTCATTAGATTTGGCCGACCTGGTGTATGCACGCCATGAGAGGGATAAGTATCAATTGAGGAAGCATGTGATTGATTCGACATGTTTTTTTGGGTCTTGCTTAAGTGTTGGTCTGGTTTTCTCTCATTCTCTTCTACCATGGGAATGTTGATTTTCTAACATAATTGAATTTTTAAAATGAGGAGTGTGTAGCTGAACTTGGAAACAATTTCCAAGGTTTAAGATGGTATTAATGCAAGTCGAGATAGGGTATGTGCAGGATCATCATGGAAAAAATAGGCCCTTAAGTGGCAAAAAATTCAGAAAAATCAAAGTTAGGAAACTTGACGTTAAAATTTGAATAAGTTATCTATATTATTTCAAAAATATGTAAGAATAGAATCTGTAGCAAATTTAATGTAGTTTCTAAACTACTAGTTTTGTTTAAAAAACAAAAAAATCTATTTGGTGAAAATTTGAATTTCAATGTAGTGGTACTTAAATTTCAGGAAAAAAATAAGAAGTAGGCGTCTTTCTGACCACCCTAACCACAATAAAATGATAATATTTTTTTATAAGATTTAAGATATAAGTAGAGGACTCATGCCTCGATGTGATGAATATTTTTTTGTAATTTTTTTCCATGTAAATAATTAATTATGATTTTTTATTACAAATTTTAAAAAAAATATAAAAACTCGTATGTCTGACCACCTTAACTTGGTCAAAACTTCATGAAATTCAATTTTTATTTTTTTAATCCTATAGTATGGAAAGCATAGAATGTGATTCATGTTTTGGATTCAAAAAATGTCATACCATTTGAAAGCTATATATTTTTTCAATAAGCCTATCAATCAAGACTTTAGTTGTAATTTGAATAGAAAATGAATAATAATTACTTATTAAATTAAAAGTAAAGCATAATTTATATCATTGGAAAGTTGAGAATCTCCTTTAAAAACCCTTTTAATTTCATCAATTTTGGGTAAAAAAAAAGTCATCAGCCACATACCCATTATATTGCCACTTTTTGGCCCATCATGATCCTGCACATACCCGATATTAAGGATTGAATGCCACAAGTATGAGACAAGTGTGGGAATTGAAAAGTGTGCAAAAGTGAATTAAGGCAGAAATAATTTAATGTGTTAGAATCTGGAAAGTACAATTAGTTGATGGTCTTTGTAATTATCTGATTAAGGTTGTGGATGTGTGTAATTTGTTGTGGTGGATTTTTTGTTATCTTTTTGTATTTGTAGGCAGTGAGCCTCCTTGTTGGATGGTGAGTCCTATCTTTAGGTAGTGATGCTCCTTCTTAGGCAGTGAGCCCTTTGGCAGTGAGCCTCTTTGTAATTAGTTTTTCTATTACTTTATATTGTGAGTTAATCCTCACCATGGTTTTTCCATTATTAGGTTTTCCATGAAAATCTAGTGTTTCTTGTGTTGATATTGCTTTATGTTGTTTGCACTTCATGCGCATACTTTATAATAGATTAACATGGATGTGGTGTTAATGATTGTTTGAGATTTTTGAATGTGATTAGTGACAACTGATTCAACTCCCCTCTCAGTTGTCTTGTGCATTTCAACAATTAGTATCAGAGCTTTTGTTCCTCAGAGAAGATCTTAACCACTTGAGGTAGATCCAATGGCACAAAAATTAACAATCCCTATGTTTGATGGATGTGATTACAGTTTCAAGAAAGTGAAAATGAGAGGTTACCTAATCTCTCTTGGTTACAATACTTGGAAAAATATTGATACAAAATATGTTGCACTAGCAAGTGGCCCTTCTTCTACAGATGATATTTCTGCCTATCAAGAAAATAAAAAAGTAAGGTATGTAATCTATAATGCTTTATCTAAGCCTAATCTAAAAAAGGTTATTTGTTTGGGCACTATTTATGAAGTTTTGGAAAAAATAAAAGATATCTATGAAGGAAATGATAGAGTGAAATTATCAAAGAAGCTAACAACTAAGCACAAATATGAGAACTTAAAAATGGAAGAAGGTGAAGATATTGCAAGCTATTTTTAGAGGGTTGATATTCTAGTAAATGATGTCAAAAATCCGGGTGGTACTCTGACAAATGAAGATGTAATGCAGAAGATTTTGATGACTTTACTAGAGAGTTACAGTGATAAGGTCTCATCCATTGAGAAAGTTTATGATCCTAAGAAATTCACTAAAGAATAGTTATTTGGCACCTTGACCACATTTGAAATGAGGAGATTTGGAAAGGAAAAGGGTAAAATAGAAACATTCTTCAAAGCTACTAATACAGGGGATGATCTGGATGGTGATAGTTTACAGGATTTGGAAGAAATTTTTACAAGGAAGTTGAAGAAAGGCACTGGTAAGTACAAAGGTATGTTACCTTTTAAATGTTTCAATTGTGTAAATATTGGCCACTATGCTTCAAGTTGTCCAAATAGAGCTATTCACAAGAAGAGTAGAGACAATAAAGACAAAAAGGATAAGAAGTTCAAGAAGTTGTATTATGATAGAGAAAATGCTAGAATTTATAATGATGAATCTATTCTTGAGGATGATAATGATGAATTCTTGTTCTTAGCCTTAGAGAATAAATCAGTGTCTACTAACTCTAGAAGATGTACAAGGGAAAGTGGTCTAGAAAACAAGAAGAAAGAGATGAAAGGTACTCTGGTTACTGCATTTCATGCTAGACAAGATGAAGATTGGGTGATTGATAGTGGCTGCTCAAATCACATGATCAAAGATAAAAGTAAGTTCACGAAACTTGAAAAATATGATGGTGGATTAGTCATGTTTGGAGATGATTCTGATGCAAAGATTGTTGAAAAAGGGAAAAATTAGTTTTGATGGAAAACACAGTACTGATGATGTCTATTATGTTAAGGGCTTAAGATATAATTTCTTGAGTGTTGGAAAAATTTGTAGCAAAGGATTTAAGCTTGTGTTTCAGGATAATACTTGTGAAATCGGAATAGGGTCTGGAACTATGGTGGTTGTGAGAAGAAGAAAATATGGAAACATTTATCAGCTTAAGGTTGTTGACGGTAAGTGTATTGTATCTCAAGTTAGTGAAAGTTGGATATGGCATCGGAGGATGGGATGAGTAAACTTTGATAATATGATAAGGATTAGTTCAAGAGAAGTTGTATAGGATTTGCCTAAACTCACAAAGCCTACGAATACTATTTATAGAAGTTGTTAGTTGGGAATAGAAACAAGATGTAGCTTTAAAGAAAAAGATCAATCAACTACTAGAATGTTAGAATTGATTCATGCAAACCTCTATGGTCCCACAAGAACAAGAAGTCTTAATGGTTGCAGGTATTTTATGCTTTTAATTGATGATTATTCTAGAATGACATGGGTTACTTTTCTTAGGGAGAAAGCTCAAGCTCTGGATAGATTAAAACTATTCAAGGCTATGGTAGAGAATGAATTGAACTTGAGAATCAAATGTTTAAGGTCTGGAAGAGGTGGAGAATTCACCTCCAGTGAATTTAGTATATTTTGTGAAGAGCATGGTATAAAGAGGCATTTTTCTACTCCTAGAACTCCTCAATAGAATGGAGTTGTTGAGAGAAAGAACCATACTATTCAAGAGGTTAAAAGGACTATGATGAAAGAGGAAAATGTACCTGATGTATACTGGAGAGAAGCAATGCACACTATTGTTTATATTCCTAACAGAGTTCAGATCAAAGGTAACAGAACAAATACCCCTTATGAACTGTGGACTAACAAAATTCCTACTGTTAAGTACTTTAAGGTGTTTGGAAGCAAATTTTACATTAAAATAGATGATGAGAACCTTTGAAAGTTTGATGCTAGATGTGATGAAGGTATTTTCCTTGGATATTCAACTAATAGAAAAGCTTATAGATGCTTCAATAAAATATTGAGAAAGATTGTTGAGAGTGCAAATGTAAAGGTTGATGAAGGTATGCACAGATCAGTTGAAATAAATGAAGTTGAACCAAATGAACTTATCTACAAAAAAGTACAATAAGAGAATAAGGAAGAAGAAGAGTAGATTGAAGAAGAAGAAGCTCCTGAACTTACTCCTAAGACTCCAAAATATGTGCAAAAAAATCATCCCGAAGAATAGATAATTGTAGAAAAAATTGAATGTGTAAAGATAAGAAGCAAAGTGGTAGTATAGAACCTAGATTTGTGTGTGAAGCATGCAAAGATGAAAATTGGGTTAGAGCAATGAAAGAGGAATTGTAATAGATAGAGAAGAATTAGACATGGGAATTGGTTTTGAGACCTGTAAACAAGAAACAAAGAAAGGGTTGTGTGCAAGGATTATTCACAGGTTGAAGGAATAGAATTTGAGGAGACATTTTCCCCGATGGCAAGAATGAAAGCTATTCAGATATTTTTGGAATTTTTTTCTCACAAAGATTTCAAGGTATACCAGATGGATGTTAAGTCTACATTTCTGAATGGACAATTGGAAGAATTGGAAGAAGAGGTGTACATGGAACAATTGGATGGATTTTAGTTATCAGATTATAACAAAGGATTTTGGCACTCAAATCCTTCTTAGCTCCTCTTAGGGTTTTTCACTTAGAAGGAGAGAGAAAATGGGCCAAAATGCACAATGTTAACACTCAATACTAAAGGATGGAAGAATGAAAAGAAAATGTTCAGTGTGTGGATGTGTCGTAATGCTGTAAACTTAAAGAAAATGCAAACTAAAGAATGTAAATTTATCTAATACAAAAGTGCTAGAAAATACAGTGTTGAATGAAAATATGAACTAGAAACTTAAGCAAATGGAAACAGAAATGAATGAGACTGAAAAAAGTTCACCTAGAGGCAGAATGATGCCACTGGAATATTTTGGAATGTCTCAAAAACCCCTGTTAATTGCCACTAGGACTCATTTTTCATGCATGGAAAATTAGTCCTATTTCTAGTGAAAAGTTTTTGAAACCTATTTCTGGCTGCCATGAGCTGAAATATGAGAAAATCTATTTTTAGACCAATAGGTGGGACTCATTCACCATGTGTGGTGAATCATTCTACCTATAGGAATCTAGAAAATAAAGAGTTGATTATGTGGAGTTAGATCTGCATTTATGTCTCCTACAAGTCTCAGCTTTTGAAACTGTCAGATTTGGGTCTGAAAGTGACTTTTTATTGATGTTTTGACTTAAATGATGAAGAGATGACTTGAATGACTTTGAAATACAATATTCAATGATTCCTAAGCCTCCAAGAGTCCTAAATCTATAAACAAACAAGACAAAAGAGAGATATGTTGAAGGCTAGGCCATGGGCATTTTCCTTGGTCAAACCTCGTTTAGGTAATTAAACCAAAGTGATTAAATAAAGTAATGAAACATAAAATAATGGAGATGATTACCTTGTCATGATTATTTTATCTTGAAATTTCACAACATAACATGAAGATTCAACCCTTGAATGCTTTAGGAAGCTAACTCAATTGATGACTTCTAATGAAGAAATTGTAGCTTGCATGACTTGGATGAGAAGATAGATGATGAATTAGTGATAAGAGATGTGAAAATGAGTTGTTAGATGTAAAATGAGGATGAAAAAATTTATGTATAGAAAATTGTGCCTTAGTACCCGATTACACCTCACCACAGGTCGACATGTAGTGAAAATAAACTTTAAATTTCACTTTTTCCTGCTCAAAGGTCAAAATGGGGGCTAGATAGGACTCATTCATGACACATGGTGAATGGGTCCCACTTGGATAGGACTAATTTTCCATGCATGACAAATGGGTCCCACAGGAGCCATTCTGACAACTAAGAGGCCAAGGAATAAGAAACAAGGTTTAAATTGAAGCTTTGTTAGGTGTTTGATCAATTTAAGCCTCAAGATACACATATGGATTAATTAAGACCTATTAGTGAATATGTAAATGTTAAATAGGGCTTGGGACACATAAATCAATTTGAAAGCGTAATTAAATACATTTTACAACATGAAAATTAAGTCCACATAGCCTAGAAGGGCACAAAAACCAATGTGAATGTGTAAGACACATTAGAACACTAGCTTATCATTAAGTTTACATTAATAACATTCTATATTGATGTAATAATGTTATTAAACACATTTTATAATGTTAAATTATGGAGAAATAGGTTAATTAAGTCTATAAAAGCATGAAAATCCTTTACAAGACTTTACAACACCTTTACAAGACATGATTAAAAGAATGTTATTTGATTTGCAAGGATCCAAGACCTAGTGTGGACACATAAAATGCCTTGCAACACTAGATTACAGCCTCATTAAGTCCATTTAATCTCATGCCAAGCAAAGGGTCATTTTTTTCTACAACACATTTAGCCCCCACTTTAGTGAGAGGATGAACTTGCTTCAAAATCATACTAAAGTAGCCATTCAAGAGAGATCCACATGTAGGTCGAGCCCCCAAGATACAAAATTATGCAAAGACAAGATCCAAAGGAAAATGAAAGGTAAGATGGTTTAATCACTCTAGGGCCATAGAACCAGTTGTTCGTGGGGTGAGGAAACCCAAAAAGTAAGATACATAGGCTAGTTAGTATGCACTCACAAACACAAAGGTGGCTATGGGGAAAAGTCATGCTGCTAGGTGGGCTTCCTGCTCAACCATGTCAAAGTTATACCCGTTGATATCTTTAATAAGGCACCACAAAGAAATTTGTCATGAACAGAAAGGAAAGGTACCATAGTCATGCAAGTTGTGTTATGCAAGGTGGCAAAAAGGAATGTAAAATGTAAAAATGAAAAAATATAAAGTGAAAATATGTTCAAAGAAGTCTTGTTCAATTTATGCAAGATTAGTCACTCAGGGAACATTGTGTCTAATGTCTCCAAGAGAGGACCAATCAAAGAATAGTCACAACTGAGGGGATGCAATGTGTCACATTAGGCCATCAAAAGGAATGTAATATGCTAATAAATATCACACTTATGAAGGACATCACACCCAATGTCATCCAAAAAGTGACAAGCACATCATATAAATGACAAGGCTACAATAGGAACCAAGGATGCAAATTAATTAGTGGTAATGTATGCCCCCAACTTTAAAGGAATTGCTACACATTGTTATGTGAGAAGTTACTTTAAAGTAGAGAAGAAAAGAGAAAGCAAAAAAAAAAAAAACAAGACATGAGAGCCAACCTAGAAAGCTCTATTCCAAGTCACATGTTTCAAAGTTAGGTTTTGTCATGTCAAGGAAAATGAGTATGTCACATGCGAGTTACTCTTAAGACATGTCATTCACATCTCAAACTTGCTCTTATATCTTCATGAAAGGTTAATGAGTAGTTGAAAGGGACAACGAAAAGTGACATACAAGGGAGAAGGTTGTCTAACACTTTGCCCCCACTTAGTGCAAGACAAGGGTGAACCTAAAGTGGATGACGGTATGCTACTCCTTGTGATGGATGCAAGACATGCAATAGTGAGAATGTGATTATCCTACAACTATTACATGGAAAGGAGCATAAACTAGGTTCTTGATGTGAATAAGAAAGAGTCTTGGAAGAGTCTTGTGTGATAGTATTGATGTTGAGTGTAGTTAAAGGAAAATAACCAAGACCTTGAGTTGTTTTTTGTGTGTTGAGCTCTATAGGGTTGCGGATACCTTGCTCTCAAGCACCACATCCTTTTCTATTGTACCCAAATTGTTTCATTAATTCATACCCTTTTCCATGTAAATCCATTTTAATGTTTTGGAATCGGGGGGTTGTTCATTGTTATGTTTATCAAGGGTGATTGTAGAATTTGTAGAATTTTCTAAAGTGGTTGAGGTGGATGCTTTTGAAAGGTTATCCAAATTTTGTGTTGATAGGAAGGTTGGTTGTTCTTGTTTCTCATCTTTCTTTTGTGTGAATATATATTCTCCCATAGCTGATGGTGTTAATTCTAAGGATCCCTAATCATCACTAAATAATTTAGATGGAAATTCCTCATCGTTGTATTCAATTTCAAGAGGATCTACGTTGGAAGTTGGAATCAATGTTTTGAGAGGACTTGTAGCTCTTTTTTCAAGATGCAAGCAACTTTTAGGCTTATGATATGCTTCAAATTAATAAGTTTTATTATTATAGGAATATTTCATTATACAATGAAGGGTTGAAGGCACTTCATTCATCTCATGAATCCATGGTCTTCCTAGAAGAAGGTTGTACGAAAGATCATAAGGCATGACATGAATAGGAGTTTTCAAAGTAACGACCCCAACCATAATAGGTAAAGTGATTACACCAAGCGGTTGTTTTGTTGTATTATCGAATCCTTGAATAGAAATAGAATCAAGTATTATTTGTGATCTATCAACTTCTAATCAATCAAGGAGACTCACACCACACACATTAAGGGAAAAACCATTA
>VDFB02051201.1:0-10629 GCA_007258455.2 Sequoia sempervirens
CACACTCACTCCATCTATCTCTCTCCCCTATATCCTTAACCATGAAACCCTAAAACCTTATAACCCTCTACCATAAAACCTTAGCCCTTAAACCCTCTACCATATACCCTAAACCATAAACCTTTAACCCTTAAACCCTCTACCATCTACCATTAACCCTTAGGTCTATGTGTACACAAATTGGATATCCAATTTGTAGAACAAAAATTATACCATTACAAGTATTGTAATTTTTTTCAAATGAATTGGATATCAGATCATAACAAATATCAGATTTGTGGGCCATAGAAAAACCACACATGGGCCGTTTTGTGCATTCCAATGGACGCTACATTCTGTTTGTAGGCAACACACATGCAGTTGCAGACAGGAAGAGACAAAGATCAACTTTTTGGAGCATCTTCTATTGAAATTTTTCATAAGCAATGATTTTTAGCATCTTTTATGAGGTATAATGGGGAGCAACAGTCGTTGAAAGAAAAATGTAAGAGAAAGCTTACAAAAGAAGAAATTGAAGCATATAGACAAAGAGATAGAGAAATTCATAGGAAGAGAAGACAAGGTATGTTAAATATTGGCGAACCTAACCCCTATGGTCTTTCAAGTGAAGAGGAAATTGAAGATGTTCAAGGTGAAAATCCTCAAGGTGAAAATTTTGGAATTGAATATGTTGAACATGATATTCAAATTAGGAATGGAATTATTGAAATTGATAATGAAAATGTTTAAGGTGAAAATGTTGGATTTGAAGATGTTGAACATGATATTGAAATTGGGAATGAAAATATTGAAATTGATAATGAAAATGTTCAAGGTGAAAATGTTGGATTTGAAGATGTTGAACATGATATTGAAATTGGGAATGAAATTATTCAAATTGATGTTGAAAATGTTCAAGGTGAAAATGTTGGAAATGAAGATTTTGAACATAATATTGAAGCAAGTGTAAATTATGTTTCACCAAATTACATGAGAAATGAAGAAGCTTGTATGGAAGAAAGACATATTCCAATTTCAAGACCTTCAAGAACCCCTAAATGGTTACTTGAATTTGATGAAAATATTATAAAAAATTTTGAAGGCAAGAGGTCAACACAAACTATTTGGTTATGGGCTAGAAGACTTTTCAACCAATATTTTAGTGATAAGACATTGACCGAGCAATGCTAAATTTTTGTACAATTTCTAAAGATGCAAAATATGAGACCTTTGCTAGCCAAATTGAAGATTCATGTGAACAAGAAGATGGAAAAAAATTCTATTATTGTCAAAAATATTTTTAATGCTCTCAAGTCTATTGGAAAAAGTAACAAGGAAAAGGATAAGAGAGCTGCTCGGAGAGTCATTACAACTACCCTAGTAAGCCATAAATTGAAAAAGGATTGCTTTATGAGACAAACTTGTATTGATTTTGACATAAATCATAAAACTTTGAATAGAGCACTTGCAGGAAGAGAAAGAATAGATGGTCCTCTTCAAAATGATACATGGGCTTTTTCTGGGAGGCTTCCACATGTTGATAAGAAGCTAACTGATAATGTAAAGTAGGTAATTCAACAATTTTGGCATGATAACTCTAGAGTATAACCCAATGCAAAGGATGTTTTAAAGTTAAGAATTGGCAATCGAGACCATACACCACATCCTAAACATTTCTTGGAATCAAGCCAAACAATGTTGTTCAAAATATTTATTGAAACACATAAAAATATGGAAATATCGCAAAGGAATTTTGAGGGTTTGAAGCCATTTTATTGTGTGCCTCTTAAGATTCATAATACTTGTTGTTGCAAATATTATGTGGAGTTTTCAATGTACCATGAGCTATTATTCTATATCCATTCTACTTTGCATAATAATGAAATGTTGCAGGAGTGTGGTGCAATGCAACTTCTGAAATCATCAAGGGACATGCTATATCTATTTTTATGTTCTAGAGATGATGGTTGCTTTTTCTATAGAAATGATTGTTTAAATGCAAAGTGCTCACAATGTGGTGGCTTGTCAAAGTTTGTTCAATGTTTTCATGAGAGTTCTGAACATGAATTTGGAAAGAAGCTTGTTGAGAAAAAGAGATATGAGATAGTCAATTATACTTTGCAAAGCGGAGGTGAAGGTTCTAGATGTCAGTTGGTTACAAAGAGTCGCGTGTTGCTGATTTTATTTCAGATTTTAAGGATGATCTCTTATACAAGTATACAAGGCATAGTCATAGGTCTCAGTGGTTGGATCAACAATTTAGAATGTGTAAGGACTCTTTTTCGATTGGCACTATTATATCAGTGATTGATTTTGCAGAAAACTACACATTACAACCACAAAATGAGGTACAATCTGAGTATTACAATTCCATTTAGATTGCTATATTTTTCCACATAACATTTAGAAATGCACTTGATAGATGCAGAGGATCGAAGATAATCGGAGAATTATCATTTTTATATGAGTGATGATAGATTTCACTTTCAATAGAGAGTATGTCAACATTTTTTTGAGATTTTTGAGGTTCTTGGGGCATGTGATATAGCATTGGGCGACATCTAGGCTGGTGGAATAATTGCATAGGTCAATTCAAGAATGCTGAGTGATTTATGTTGGGTTGCAGGGACTCATACCTAGTGTAAAGCGTACCCATCGAGATGTGTTGGATCATTCCGTTTGGTGCGTGCGAGGTTGTGGAATGAAAGTTGTTATTGCCACTTTGCAACTTTACACTACTTGAATCACGAGATTTTCCCTCCATTGAAAAGTCATCACCCGGGGCTTTTCGAGATAAAGAAAAAAACCGAGAGATTTTTGTAGATGGTCTAACAGTCCCGCCTTATATGAAAGTACATGGCATGGGTCTTGAGAAAATATCCTTCAAAGGTGCTTCCTTTTTAGCACTTTGGACTCTTAAGAGAAGTATGGAGTCCAATGTAGCTCAAAGTGATTGATGTTTAGGTGGAAGAGAAGGACCATACCACAATTAATAAATATTACCATCCAGAGCGATGTTGGAATGATGCACATTTGTGAATCATCAAATTCTTGAATGAAGTTGCACCACTTGCAACTTTACACTTTCGCCAGCAGCTTTTAAGCTCCATTGAAAAGTCATCACCCGCGAGGGAAAATGGCTTGAGATAGAAAAAAAATTGAGAGGTTTTTGTAGATGGTCACAACAAGATCTCATAGCCATTGACGAAGAGTCTGTAAGCATCGCAGTCTCTAAGAAATAGCCCTTCAAAGATTGCTACCTTTTAGCACTTTGGAATCTTAAGGGAAATCATCGGTCCAATGTAGCTCGGAGTGATTCAACGTATTTGGGTGCAAGGGACCATCCACATAAGCGTAAAGCGTACCCATCTAGATGTGTTGGAATAGTCCATTTGGTCATCTGAGTTGCAGAATGAAAGTTGCACCACTTGCAACACCACACTGCTGCATTGTAGCACCCTCCAGCGAAAAAGTCATCACCATGAAGACGCCTCAAAGGTAGAAAAAAGCCAGGGGGTTTTGTAGATGGTGCTGTGGTCTCTTCAGCGAATGGATGTTGTAAGCATCATGGTCTCCAAAGTGACCTTCAAATATTGCTTCCTTTTAGCACTCTGGACTCTCAAAGGGAAATCCTTTGTTAAATGTAGCTTAGAGTGATTGGCATATTTGGGTACAAAGAGAGGACCATACAAGCGTAAATGTACCAATGTCCCAGACAAATTTGGAATAGTCGTTTGGTCCCTGCAGGGTTGTGGAATGAAAGTTGCACCACTTTGCAACTTTACACCACTTACATTGACAACTTTCCCTCCTTGAAAGTCATCACCATAGGAAAACGCAACCGAGATGAAAAGCCGTGAGGTTTTGTAGATGGTCGCTGCGAAATCCATAGCCTTGGGCGAAGGTCTATAAGCATCGTAGGGTCTTGAGAAATAGACCTTCAAAGATTGCTACCTTTTTAGCACTTTGGACTCTTAAAGGAAATAGATCAGTCCAATGTAGCTCAGTGATTATTTGTATTTGGTTTCAAGAAAGGACCATCTATATAAAATTACCGTAGGATGTGTTGGAATGAAAAGTCCACATTTGGTCGTACGAGTTGCAAAATGAAAGTTGCCCCACTTTGCAACTTTACACTGCTTGCATCTGGCAACTTTTCCCTCCACTGAAAAGTCATCACCACAGGAAAACGCCTCCAAGATAGAAAAAACTAAGAGAAATTTTTGTAGATGGTCACAACACAATCCCATAGCCATAGACGAAGAGTTTGTAAGCATCATGGTCTCCGAGAAATGGACCTTCAAAGATTGCTACCTTTTAGCACTTTGGACTCTTAAGGGAAATCGTCGGTCCAATGTAGGTCAGAGTGATTCAGCAAATTTGGGTGCAAGAAAGGACCATCCCTAGCGTAAACATACCCATCCAGACGTGTTGGAACAGTCCGTTTGGTCGTACGAGTTGCGGAATGAAAGTTGCACCACTTTGCAACTTTATACTGCTTGCATCTAGCAACTTTTCCCTCCACTGAAAAGTCATCACCACAGGAAAACGCCTCCAAGATAGCAAAAACTGAGAGAGGTTTTTGTAGATGGTTCCAACACAATCCCATAGCCTCAGACGAAGATTCTGTAAGCATCACGGTCTTTTAGAAATAGACCTTCAAAGATTGCCGCCTTTTAGCACTTTGGATTCTTAAGGGAAACTAGTGGGAAACATAGTTAACTTCTTCACAAATTTGGTTTGAAGTAATTTCATTCATTTTTGTGCATTTAAAATGGAGTTTTAAGCCTTCCACCCTAAAAGTGACCTCTAAATAACTTCAAACACCTTAACTACCTCATTCTTATTCATTTGTTTTGCAAACAATCATTTTCATTCCAAGAGGCAATATAGCTTTTGAGACTGCAAGAAGACATCTGATAACTCTTGAGTGTACTAAAAGAATTCTTATGATTTTTGAAGAATGCTCATAACTCTACTGCAGGAAGGTGATGAGATATTGCTTTGGGATGAAAAGCTTGAGGCATCTTATGAGGAAGTCATGCCAACTGAAGAAATGATCAAGTGTGAAGTCACAACTTGCCACCATGGAACTGAACCTGCTAAACCTGAAGAAGATGGTTGTGTTACTGACCGGAAGAGCACCTCTGGATGGTTGTGTTGCTGACTGGAGGAGTACTTAAAGATTCAGAGGGAGCCTACTAAACCTAAAGAAGATGGTTGTGTTGCTGACCAAAAGAGCACCTCTAGATGTTGTTTCAGTTGAGGTCTGTGATGAACACTTGTACACACCATAGTATGGTTGTAGCCATTATGGTTGATATCGTGTTGAGGCGATATCTAATATCATGATGAGATGATATTATTCTTTTCACTTATGGTTGTAGCCATAGTACTAGGCATCACAATGAGGTGATTTTCCTTGTGCAACTAACAGTA
Source organism: Sequoia sempervirens (assembly GCA_007258455.2). Classification (NCBI taxonomy): domain Eukaryota; kingdom Viridiplantae; phylum Streptophyta; class Pinopsida; order Cupressales; family Cupressaceae; genus Sequoia; species Sequoia sempervirens. The sequence goes on from VDFB02051201.1 coordinate 5,419, forward strand.
TTCTCCCTAGCTGAGAGGGAGTGTTGATGATTATTGCAGCATCAGTCATATCCTTCCAGCGATCTCCTCTACATAAGAATAAATTAAATATAGGCAAAGCTATTTAATTTATATATATATATATATATATCGATTTGTGATTAATGCTAATTGATCAAGAGATACGAGTTAATGAAGAGGTGCATTTATGAAGAGGATGACATGCTTGAGGCACAATTTATGCCAAATAATATTTATTATTTTATGAAGGCCGACTTCTATCTTGGAGGCACAATCTTTGAGGAGGCACATTCTTTTTGGAGGTTTACCTATATTGTGAAGAGTCACATCTCTCTCAGCTTGTATATATATTAGATACATTTCATTGTTTTGAGACATACATTTTTCATACATTCCATTTCATATCGAGTGTGAGTTTGTGAGAAACTCTTCAAGTGCAGATCGAGTTATTGTGAGAAGGCTAAGGATTATCATTTGAGAATTACATCATTGTATTGCTATGTTAGCATCAGTCTGTGGTGCATATTATTAGCCCTCATTATCGACCTTCATTAGAAAGGAGTTTCTATTGTGATTCAATAATATAAGTGATATTATTGGCTGGTTTTTTCTCCCTCAAGAGGAGGGTTTTCCTAGGGTATCTGCTATGTTATTATTTTTGATTTAGAATTAATTTTTTGCGCATTAAATCTGATCATAAAACTAACACAAGTAAATGGATGCATAGCATGTGGAATGAGGAGGCAGCAGCCCTAAGACCCCTTTAAAGTTTGTTTGAGTGCTTTCTTTTCATTTTTTGTGAGTTTTGTGCCAAGTTTCCTCAAAGAAATGTGGTCTCATAGAATTCCATGACAAGCTAATGCAATTGATAGCTACTCCTAGTTATTAGTTATGTAATGTGAATTAATTGCATAACTGCTTAGGTTGACTTTGTAAAAACTATATTGTTATTGAAATTTTTTCATCTATCAGCATCTAGTTGTTACCTATGCAATGCAAAGTAATGCTTTAAGTTTGAAAGATGTGCAATGCAATTTAATCAACAATATGAATATAAACTACAATATATTTAACCATTCTTTTTATGCTATTGTACATTGACATTTAACCATTGCTCACTTGATTAAATTTTCAAAGAGTTTAATCATGCACATGAGGAGGAAATTAAATTTTGATTGTCAACTTCTATATATATCAAATTATCCAATAATCAAGTGTATGTCCATATATACAAAAATGGCATCAATGCCAACTCAAACAAAGTTTTACAATATGTGGCATATTCCATCTTGGTATCTGTTCAAAATTTACATGCCAAAATGTCTATCTCATCCTAAACTATTGGTGGATCATCAAAATGGAGCCTCTTTGAAGCACTCGTTGGCTCTGAAGGTAGGCTACTTTACAAAAGGAAAAAAAGCGACCCACAGACAGGATTCAGTTATACTATATAATTTAAAATCAAATAATTAACATAAAAATCCCATTACACATTGAATTATAATTGAACTCTAAAATTGAAATCTTGATTACAAAATATGCGATCTCTTTGAAGTCCAGGGTTACAAGAATACCCTCTCCAAAGACTAACCAAACTGAAAACTTGTAACATCAATCTATATATGTGAACAAAAACATAAAATTGATCCAAGTTATCATAGAATTTTCAGTAATAAGAACATATTTACCAACCACAAAATAAAATAAGCACATACCTCTTTAGGCTGATCTTTTTTTGTATCTCCTTTAGGTGTTTCAAAACCTCCTCCTTGAGGTGTTTCAACACCTCCTCCTTCAGCTGTTTGAATACCTACTCCTTCAAGTGTTGTGGCACTTACCAACAATGATGGCCCATGGCTCACAACGCGTACATAAAATGAAACAAAGTACATATGAAACTCACAATCTATGTCAGTATTGCATAATCAATAAAATATCACCATAAATCTTAATTCAATCAAGATTTAGCGGTTCAAAATACATTTCCCTTATCTAAGAATTGGCATCCATGAACTTTGGAGGCAGCCGCACCACAGCACTAGGTGTTTCCTACAAGCAAAGAATAAGATAAACATATAAGTTAATATATAATTTCATTAATGACAATTCAAATGACAAGCAAGTATTCAGTAAAAAAATGTAAATGAGTGAGTGTGAAAATACATACTATGTGCATCTTGAGGCCAAATGAAATGGCCCTAAGGGTGCTATCAGTCACCTATGTGAGCTCCTCCTCAAACATTAACTGTTAAATAGACCATGTAAATAAATATTACCCAGTACATATTATTAATATTCATTTTTAAAAAAAGCATTATAAGAATTTACACCTTAAATGTACCTGTAGCTTCTCCGATATCCACCTCTCATGAGAAGAGGACTCTGAGTGTGCTCCCTCCCTACTTGTGTGATACACTATAATCTCCCACATCACGGATGTCCTTGTCGATATCTAGCTATGGCTACTAGAACATTGCAATAGGAGGTTTAAGTATATATATTTACTGTGTGTGCAAATATGTGGGCAGGGAGGATGGTCTGGCTTTCTTCTTGGATCCCATCACGGGTCGCTGGGCTGTGGATTTGTGAGCTACTAAAGAGCATGGGAAACCAAAGACCACTTTAAAAGAGTGAATGGCCTAGATGGTTTGTGTGGCTGCATCCTCCATAATATCTGGATGTTGTACTAGAGGTGGTGGAGGAAGGAGAGGATGGGGAACATGTGGGCTCCTAACTACTCTAGTTGCCCCTGGCTTATCTTTGGGGCATGCAGCAGCTTTGGGAAGGGGTTTAATGTCAAAGTAATTGACGTGCCCCTAAAAAAAGAGCTAGGCATATAATTTTTTAATAAAGTAAAAGGTACATCAAGATTATTGTTGGGTGGTCTATCAAAAACAATACACCAACAATCCCAAAAGTTATCTACTATGCCCCTATGTGTGCACCATTTTATAGAAAGTTTTGGTTTGTTAACATTAACTAGAAAACCAGTGTTGCGGTTAATAAATAAAGAGGCTATTTTGGCTTTTGTTATTTGGAGATCTTTCACATCATCATAAGACATTCCACATGCATAATATTGCCTCATGGTTTCTCGCCACGAATGAAATGCATTATGTTGGGTGGAGAGGGTTTCTACATTTGTAATTATTCCTCTCAATGTGATTGACATACGGGATAATCGAGGGATTTTTTTATAAACATCACAAATGCCCCTCAATTGCTCCAATTTTTCATGAATTAAGTCTTCAATTTATGGGCTGCGAAGAAGGTGGTGGAGCATTTAGATTTCTACATTTTGATTAAATTTTGGTAGATTTTCATTCTCAACTAGTGGAATTTGTGCATTCTCATTCTCGGCAGCCATAATGCCTGATTAAAGTTAAAAAATAATTAATCTAAAATTAGACAATATAAATGAAACACTATTTTAAAATCAAAATCCATAAAAAACATTCATTTTTATCAAAATCTATTCTAAAACTCAATTGTTTCATAAAATTCAATCAAAAACCCTATTTTTGAAAAATCCACAAAAACATTCATTTTTTTTAAATCCAAAATCCATTCTAAATTCAAATTTTCATAAAATGCAATCAAAAACCCTAATGTGTGAAAAAATCCACAAAAACATTAATTTTTTTATCCAAAATCTATTCTAAGCTCAAATTTTTCACAAAATTCAATCAAAAGCCTATTTTAAAAAAAATCCACAAAAAACCATATGAAATTATTCAAATCTAAAATAAAATTGAATCAAATTAAAAAAAATAAAAAAACTTACCTTTCCAAATTGGATTTTTCCCAAATCGGATATTCGTTATGCGAAGAAGGAATGCACTGTGTGCCCGTAGGTTCTTCACTGTCAAATGACTTCAAAACATTGCTAGACTTTCTTTATATATGATTTTTACAAATCGGATATTTGATTTGTAAAAAGTAGGTTTGGTGTTTGGTATGGTGACACCCGAGACTAAAAAAGGTCAACACTTTCTTTTCACATTTTTTCGGTCGGTGAAAGATGTGTTTTTTCCTCATTGCCACTTTTTAGCCCTCCATGATCCTGCACATACCCCATCAAGTTCAACTTCACTTATCTCAATAGGTCTATGTATGTCTCCATCAACTTTCACATTAGCACTCTCAATAATCTTCTTTATTCTTTTGTTAAAGCATATGTATGCCTTGCTAGTGGTAGAGTATCCAAGAAATATTTGTTCATCACATTTAGCATTGAACTTTCCAATATTTTCATCATCTCTTTTAATAAAGCATTTGCTTCCAAATACCTTATTTCACAATAGGGGTCTTACCAGTCCATAACTCAAACGGTGTCTTTGTGTTGTTGTGTCTGATCTGAACTCTGTTAAGAACATAAATAGTAGTATGCATCGCTTCTCTGCAATATACATTTGGTACATTAGATTCTTTCATCATAGCTCTAGCAGCTTTCTGTACTATCCTATTTTTCCTTTCAACTACTCCATTTTCTGAGGGGTTCTCGGAGCAGAAAACTATCTTTTTATGCCATGCTTCTCAAAGAATGTATTAAATTCACCAGAAGTGAATTCACCACCTCTATCTGATCTTAAACATTTTATTTTTAGATTTACTTTATTCTCCACTCTTGCTTTGAATACCTTTAACCTATCTAGAGACTAATTCTTTTCTCTGATAAAAACAACCCATGTCATTCAAGTGTAATCATCAATAAGAAACATGAAATATCTATCACCATTCAGGCTTACAATCTTAGTCAGACCACAAAGATCAACTTATGTACCAAATCCATCATACTGGTAGTAGAATATTCTTTTCCTTTAAAGCTACATCTTGTCTGCTTCCCTAGTTGACAACTTCTGCAGATAGTATTAACAAGTCTTGTGATTCTAAGTAGTGCTTGAACTATTTCCTTCTTACTGATCTTGACTAGGTTATCAAAATTCACATGTCCCATTCTTTGGTGCCATAACCAACTTTCATTGATATGAGATACAAGAAAATGACCATCAACTCCCTTTAGCTGATAGATGTTTCCATGAGTTCTTCTTCCAGTAACAATCATATCTCCATTTTCTAATTTCACAGGTTTTGTTTTAAAATAAAAGCTTAAAGAAATTGCTACACATATGACCAACACTCAAAAGATTATGCCTCAAACCCTTCACATAATATACATCATCAATATTATGCACTCCATCAAAACTAATT
>VDFB02051202.1:0-30578 GCA_007258455.2 Sequoia sempervirens
ACATCTAACAAAACTCCTCTATTATTTATTCTTTGAATGATGTTCATACCCTGTTCCAAAGACCCCATTTTGGTACAAGTAGGAAAGATGTTGGCAAAGGTTGTGGAATTTGGATTTATACCTACCAATTGCATTTGCTTGAAACTTTCTAAAGCATTTTCAACAAATCCATTTTGTGCATATCTAGCAATAATTGCAGTCAATGAGATGACATCTCTTTGAGGCATTTTGTCAAAAACTTCGTATGATTTCTCTATGCTTCCACATTTTGCATACATGTCTACCAAATCATTAGTCATGAATTAGGATGAGTCTTTTAGATTACCTGAGTCAATAGTGTGAAAATTACAATCTTGCACAAATGTTGCTCTTCTAGCCTATGAAGGAAAAACAACTCAAATTTGTATATGAACATGCAATATTGATGTCTTGATGATGTAATAAGGTTAAAGCTTAAAAAATCCAAATTTATCATAACGTGTGCGCATTATTAACTAGTAGAGATATGTCTATTTAGGATTAAATAACGCGCTCGCGTTATAACGAGAACGCGTTATTTATTGCACTAAAACTAGTTAAAAGTCACAATACACCTGTGATGTCGGCCCACATTCTGTAGTTAAAAGTTTATAAGGCCTCCTTTTGGTTAGGGAAGAAGGTTGATTGGAAGTTTGAAGCATTTGAATATTAAAAACTTTTTTCTTGGATTTTCCAGCACCTTTGACTCTTCCTTCAATTGGTAACAAATGCACCTGCAAGAGTACATTGTAAAGCCCTATAATGAATATGGTTTGATAGGGGGTAGAGAATAATTTCTTTTGGTGGTGATTTGAATTGATTTCATTAAGTATTAAGAAATTTACTTCAATTTTAGTGAAAGAGGGTCTGAAACCCTACCAAACAAGGGTTTGGTCACCAAAATGGTCATAATTCCCATTTCCACCGTGGGAAAAATGTAAAAATTGGTAGAATGTTAGGTTTAGGGCCCTTCTTCATGTTCAAATTTGTTTCATAGTGAAAGATGGAGGTTTGCAAAAGTTATTTGATGCCCTAGGTCAGTTTTTCCTTTGTAAATGCATGAAAATGGTCTTTAAAATGCACTTTTCATAATTTGTTGAGTGTTTGTGCAATACTAATGAATGAAAAGCATGGAACAGGTCTTGGGGAACCTGTTAGAATATTTTAAAGGAATTATGGGTGTTTGGGTGTGCCTTGAAAGGTTGAACACTTCCTTATGTAGGCCTAGTTAAGCCTCGTTTATGGCTTGTAAGTCAATCTTTTGATACATTTATGGTGGGTGTTTGATCCTATGCTTTTGGGAACTTGTGGAGGATATTTTTAGGAGTCTAAAAGAATGTTTCATTTTCTGGTTAATTCCTTTAATCAGTTTTTATTTTGACTATCCTATTGGTGAATGGATGTTTTTGGGTACAAGGTCTATTTGTTTGGTCATTTTCTATTGTGTGAAGAGTTTTTACATCATCCCCAAGTCATGTTGAGATGTTTGATTGTGTGATTAAAGTTGAGTGATCAAGTTGCATTGTTGAGTGATCAATTCAATCAAAAACAACAATGGCAAAGTCTGCCCTTTCAAGGTTTTATGAAGGGAAAGAGAGTCCAAATTGTAAGGGAAACAAGAATTTGTTTAATGAATGTCAAGTTGAGTATGGATTGAGATTTTTCTTCCTTTTCTCTGCATCACATTAAGCCAGTTTGGAACACATCTCAAATTGGACATTAGGTCCTTTTAAAGTCATCTATTTCAAATTAGGACATTAGGTCCTTTCAAATTGGAACACATCTCAAATTGGACATTAAGACTAGTGATCTTGCCATTATCATCTATTTTAGTTTAAAGTCCCTTGGAACACCTCCTCTAAACTCTATATCCTTGCATTCAATGGTGTGCTTCAAATTGTGTTTGTATGATGCCTTGAATTGTCATAAGGTTTCTTAATAGGTCTTTGAAACCCTTGCTTCTCTAACATTTTTCTACTCATTGACTGTCATACTTAAAATATTCCTTCAAATTCCTTCAAGGTGTTTAGAATGATGATTTAATGGTGAAAAGTCAAAGAGAAGATTCTGGAAGTGTGTGGAAGTCAATTTTTCAAGAGGCCCTAGTTTTTGGAGCAATTTCGTGAGGGTTTTGTGTTTGAGCATGTTAAGGGTGTCATAGGAGATTAAAACCTAGAAAATACTTGGTTTGGGAACAATTTAAGATACCGTAGAAAGTTTCATGGTCAGGTGATAAGTTTTGAATAGGGTTGCTTTGGAAAAGGGGGCTATTTAGGCTAGTTTTGGTGGGACAACAGATTTTTGAAAGGTTTGGTCTGAAACAAGTGCTATCAATATTTTGGTATGTTGTGTAGCATCAAAAAACACACCTAATTCAATCATTAGTTTGGTGAGTCTTTTGGAAAAGTTGTTAGAAAAGTCAAAAAAACCACCGTTGGAGGCCTAGTTGGTTGGAAGCCTAGTCAAGGTGGAAAAGTGGGTTTTTGTTTGAGTCAGAGGTTTAGGGCTTTGAAAAAATTCAAGACAAGTTTTTTTGTGTCCCTTAAGGGCATTCCAAGGGTTTGGGTCCATAGGAGAAAAATTGGAGTCATAAGTGCACTTTGAGGCTTCTTTCCTTAACGTTGTTTAGAACATGGTTGAGATTACTTCATTGAAAAAACCTTCAAGCCTTTGAGTTTTGTTTTGAGTCCCATATCCTCTACATCATAGTGGTATCATAGTAGTAAGTAGGTCCTTTAGGGATTGAAGAATCAGCAATGGCACCTAAAAATCAGTTAGCAAGAGAGTTGGAGGAGTTGAGGGAAACCTTGGAAAGGGAGAGAAGGGAAAGAAGAGAACAAGAAGCAGCAAGAGAGCAGGCTAAAGCAAGGGAAGAGAGGAAATGGAGAAGGGAGAGAGATATTTAGGCTAGGATCAATAGCCTTGAGAGAAATAGGCGAGGAGAACAATGAGAACAAGAAGACAATGATGAAGAAGAAGAGTGATAGGGAGGGGGTTGGAGGAATCAATCACAGATTCCAGCTCTAGGTCTTGTTTGCAAGACCTCCTTGGTGTTTTGTTTCACCACCTTAACCTATAGGACCCTTCTCAAGTTTAGGTACCCCTGGTCTGTCTGGCCAACCCCACTTCTATCCAAGTTAACCTTGGTGCAATGCTTCAACTCTTCCTTAGCCCTTAATCTACCCTAAAGGCTAATCTATCATCAACACTCCATTAGTTCTTGCAAGGGTGTAGAGATGTCTTCAATGGCTTCAAACCAACCTCCTAGGGTTCTTGAAGGTTCACCAAAACTCCACCTTTTCATCGCTTTCACCAAACCCTCATCTAGGGTTAAGAAGGCTACTAGTCCATGACCCCCAATTAGGTCTCCATCACCAAAACAACTGGTTATTACTCAAACATTTCAAAAGACCACCTCAATCTTTCTTCGAGGTCCTTGTCTCATATGAACACCTCTCAAATATTTTTGAGGTCCTAAGCTTTAACTGTCTGTACAATGCTTAAACTTGAAAATGGTCATTTCCTAGGGTTTTAAGCCATTTTCTGGCTGTTTTCAAACTGTCAACTTGTTCTCACATCAATTGAACTGATGGAGCTTTCTCCTTCATGTGGAAACTAGGTAAGACACTTGCCTACCTCCTCCAAAAAGCAATTTATCAAGAACTGGTCACCCCTGCAAGTTATGTGCTCTGCACTTCTTGTCTTCCCTAGCCGGACTCTTCCTGGCTCGCCTAGGGCAAGACTTTGCCAACAGCTCCTGTGTTCACACAAACCCTAAATCCTACCATATTTACACACATGGAGTCTAGTCACTATTCCCAAAGGGCCATACAATTTGTATGGTGGGAAAGTGATCTAAACCTCCATTTGCTCAAGACTGCCTGGTTCAGACCAGCAATAGTGTGGAATCCAACTTATTTACAAATAGTGCTTGAAAATGAATAAAACGACTATCTAATGACACACAAAGCTTGTAGAAACACCACTCTACATCCTACACAGGTCTTGATGCTATATCAATCCATTAAAGCTTCAAGTACCCTAGGAGGTTGGTTTGAAGCCATTAAAGACATTCCCACACCCCTGCAAGAACTAATGGAGAGTTGAGGATAGGTTAGCCTTTAGGATTGATTAAGGGCTAAGGAAGAGTTGGAGCATTGCACCAAGGTTAGCTTGGTAGATGGAATTGTGATAGAAGTGGGGTTGGCCAGACAAACCAGGGGTACCTAAATTTGAGAAGGGTCCTATAGGTTAAGGTGGAAAGCCAAAACACCAAGGAGGTCTTGCAAGCAAGACCTAGAGCAGGAATCTGTGATTGATTCCTCCAACCCCCTCCCTATCAGAAACACAAGAATACCACTTTATTTAACTAATCTCCTCCCTTCTTCCAAAGTGATTCTATAAGCATGAAAATCTATTTATTAGATAACTTGTTGAGTGACCTATTCATACGTAGATGGGTCAACTCCTTTTCATTATCCAATTTTTCATTAAGTTCATTTTTCTTCACTTTGATGATGAAGTCTCTAAAGTCATTTGTAGTAACAAAGGTATCATCATCCATGAACTAGCTACAAGCTAATACTTTGACATCATTGGGAACAGAGTTCTCATCATAAAAATTAACTGCTAGCCTATTTTTAGGAACTTGTTCATCACCTTGATTGATTTGGGGAGAAGGGAAGTGTTAGTTCACTTCCTCATCTCTAGGAACATTCTTCATAGTCTCCTCTTGCACACTCTCCCTTTCTTTTGGATTCTTTGAATAATCAACCAAGGGTGCATCAAGAGTTTGCATTGATTGGTTGTGAGCAACTTGTGCTGATGATTCTGTTGACAAGGCTTGTTGTTGAACAAGTTAGCCCACTTCCATCCCTTTTTCTCTTGCTCTGCCAACTTCATCATGCTGGAAAAATTCCCATCTGCCATGGCAACAAACATCTTCTCCATCATTTCCATGGGACTTGTGTACTTTTCAAAGGAATAACATAAGCATGATTATTTTTATCCTCTTCTATTTTGTTTGGACCATGAACATCCATTTCCTTTTCCTTTCTCTGACCTCCTTATTAGTTTTGAGGTTCCTTATCACATCATTAGATGCATGGAAATGATGGTAGATATGAGATCTACCCCTCTCTACCCTCATTTTACTGATATACCCTTTAGGATCACAACTCATGGCAATGTCTACTTTCATTCCATAAATAGCCTTGATCAATAGCTATGCAGGCTAGGATCAATAGCCTTGAGAGAAATAGGCGAGGAGAACAAGGAGAACAAGAAGACAATGATGAAGAAGAAGAGCATGTGCGGGTAACTCAAAGACAACCAGCAGATGAGATAGAAGACCCTGAGGAAAGGAAGTTCATAAGATTGTTGAAAGTAGCACAAGGTCATGGAGGAAAGAGTCACATAGAGTTGCCTATCTATCAGGGGAAGATGGATAGTGAAGAGGTGTTAGGATGGCTTGATGCCTTAGAAAACTATTTTGAGTTTGAAGAGATGGAAGAAGAGAGGAAGGTTAAGTTTGCTAAGACAAAGTTGAGAGGTACAACACTGACATGGTGGACTAGTTTTCAGAATGATAGGATGGCTAGAGGGTTGGCAAAAGTTTCTATATGGGAAAGGATGAAGAGTTTGGTCAAGGAACAATTTTTACCATCAGATATTTGATCCATTTCATGAAAGAATGTTGTTGTGACTTGTGAAATGGATCAATCCTTACATGTATAATAGAGATCTAACAAAATAATGTGCAGGAAGGAGGAATGATAGGGTGTACACTGATATTTCACATTGAAAACTACATGAAAATGATGCCTAAAGTGTAGCATTAGGAGATCTACCTTAATGAGGGGCATGTTTTTGAGTTGAAGGTGTTTAGGAATGATGATTTAATGGTGAAAAGTCAAAGAGAAGATTCTGAAAGTGTGTGGAAGTCAATTTTTCAAGAGGCCCTAGTTTTTGGAGCAATTTCGTGAGGGTTTTGTGTTTGAGCGTGTTGAGGGTGTCATAGGAGATTAAAACCTGGAAAATACTTGGTTTGGGAACAATTTAAGATACTGTAGAAAGTTTCATGGTCAGGTGATAAGTTTTGAATAGGGTTGCTTTGGAAAAGGGGGCTATTCAGGCCTAGTTTTGGTGGGACAACAGATTTTTGAAAGGTAGGACAGTCTAAATAAAATCCACCCAAAAGCCTATACCAAGCTCAAACTACTGAATTTAGGCAACTATGATATGCCTCTACAAGACCCCAAAGTCTCACCTTTTGACAGTGGATGGAAGAACAACCATGGACCAATGTATCACTGTCCCCAAGAGGCTTAATTTGCTGATCACACTAGGATTTTGATTACCTAGGCTCACCCCTTCACCCCAAAGCCCTAATTCAGATTCGTACAGACTAATTACAACCATTTCCATCACTCCTAAGTTCCTCTTTAAGAAAAATCCACACAAAACAAGCAAAACTCACTGCATGTTTGAGGTTCTTTAGAAGCAAAGAAGTTGGGACAGCAGGCATGTGTTCCAAAACAAGTGTATCTAAAATCGATATATGTTTTTAATGCCCAAAATGGGTACCCTAAAATGTATTTATCCTGTAAAGATTCATTTTGGTTTGCATGTTACACCCGATTTAGTGTTATAGCACTTATAAGCAAATTTGGTCGTCTAGTGCAAGCAATTTTCGTTCTGCAACTCGTGCAACCAAATGGACTGTTCCAACGCATTCAAATAGGCATGTTTACGCTAGGCATGGTCCTCTTTTGCACCCAAACACGCGAAATCACTCCGAGCTACATTCAACTGGATCAATCCCTTAAGGGTCCAAAGGGCAAAATGGCTGCAAACTTTAGCATGAGGTTACTTGGACACCGTGATGATTAGAAACTTATCGTTTGATCCTATGAGATCATGTTGGGCCCCTCTACAATAACCTATCTCGGTTTTTGTTATCTCAGAGTGGTTTTCCCGTGGTATCCAGTTTTCAGTTGATGGAAAAAGTGTCAGATAAGCAGTGGAAAGTTGGTGGTGCAATTTTTGTTAAACTTCGTGTGACCAATGGACTGATCAATGCGTTCAAATGAGCAATTTACGCTAGGAATGGTCCTCTTTGCACCAAACAGCGGAATGCAAAGCTCAGAGAGCCCTACGTTGGCCGGATCGATCCCTTAAAAGGTCCAAAAAGGGGCAAAATGAACGGCTATCTGAGGTTACTTTCCGGACATCAGCGACATTTTCAAAACTTCTCGTCTAATCTTGTGGGATCATGTTGGACCCCTCTACAATAACCTCTCTTGGTTTTCATTATCTCAAAGTGGTTTTCCTGTGGTGTCCAGTTTTCAGTTGATGGAAAAAAGTGTCAAATGGAAGCAGTGGAAAGTTGCAATGTGGTGCAATTTTTGTTCTACAACTCGTGTGACAAATGGATTGTTCAATGCATTCAAATAGAGCATGTTTATGCTAAGAATGGTCCTCTTTCACACCCAAACACTTAGATAAAACAGAGCTATGTTCAACGGTCGATCCTTAAAGGGTCAAAAGGGGAAAAATGGCGCAAACTTCAGCAAAGAGTTACTCGGATGCAGAGTGATGCTTAGAAACTACTTGTCTAATCCTATGGGATTATGTTGGGCCCCTCTACAATAACCTCTCTTGGTTTACATTATTTCAGAGTGGTTTCCCGTGGTGTCGAAGTTTCAGTTGATGGAAAAAGTGTCAAATGGAGGCAGTGGAAAGTTGCAAGGTAGTGCAATTTTCGTTCTACAACTCGTGCGACCAAATGGACTGTTCCAACGCGTTCAAATAGGCATTTTTACACTAGGAATGGTCCTCTTTCGCACCCAAACACGCGGAATCGCTCCAAGCTATGTTCAACCGGATCGATCCCTTAAGGGTCCAAAGGGCAAAATGGGTGCAAACTTCAGCATGAGGTTACTCGCACACCGTGATGCTTAGAAACTTCTCGTCTGATCCTATGGGATTGCGTTAGGCCCCTCTACAATAACCTCTCTTGGTTTTTGTTAGCTTGGAGTGGTTTTCCCGTGGTGTTCAGTTTTCAGTTGATGGAAAAAGTGTCATATAGGCGGTGGAAAGTTGCAAGGTGAAGTGCGATTTTCGTTTTGCAGCTTCGTGTGACCAAGCGGTTGTTTCCAGATTTCAGAATGAATGTTTCGCTAGGAATGGTCTCTTTCACACCAAACGCAGCGGAATGGCTCAGGAGCTACATTCAACTTGAGGTCGATCCTTAAGGGTTTGAGTGTATTATGTTGAAATAGGCCATTCCTCCTGGCTGTTTGTGTCGATATGGGCGATGTAACCTGGTGTGGTAGTTTGAATGGGCTGTTGAGTGGGTTGGCAATCTTTGTATTGCATCGGCTTGTGCTTACTATTATGCTTTGATAGATTTTTTCCAAGCATCCATAAACGTTAACACTGTTTTAGGCTTTTAGCCATAGCGACAAAGCGATGAAGCGTTTGATGAGTAACGATAGACATGTATGAAAATGTTAGCATAAACCAAGGCGGTGAACTCTTTGAAAAAAATGCCTCAAAGAAATGTGGTTTCATGGTGATGGAATGGCATGACAAATGCCATGACAAGCAAATTGCTATGGATTGTCATGGCATTCCATCACCATTGAGACCACATTTCTTTGAGGCTTTTTTTCAAACAGTTTGCTGTATTTTCTATGCTATTGCTTATTAGTATTCTTTGATAGATTTTTTCCAAGCATCCATGTATCTTTTTTGGAAGCACCTATTTTAGGCTTTCAACCATAGCAACAAGGAAGCGAACTATTTGATATTCCACCACCATGAGACCACATTTATTTGACGCATTTTTTTCAAATAGTTCGGTATTCATGTCTATCTTTATTGCTTTCTATTATTCTTTGATAGATTTTTTTCCTAAGCATCCATAGCTTGTTCGAAAGCACCTATTTTAGGCTTTTATCCGTAGCAGGAAGGCAATGAACTGTTTGATAAAATACTTTGATAGACATGTATGAAAAATGTGTTAGCATAGACAAGGCAGTGAACTCTTTGAAAAAATGCCTCAAAGAAATGAAGTCTCATGGTGATGGAATGCCATGACAATCAAATATTTTTCATTGTCATGGCATTCCATCAGGTCATGAGACCTCATTTCTTTGAGGCATTTTTTCAAAGAGTTCACTACCTTGTCTATGATATTGCTTACTATTATGCTTTTGATAGATATTTTCCAAGCATGCATAGCTTGTTCGAAAGTACTTCTTTTAGGCTTTCAGCCATAGCAACAAGGCAACACTTGAACTATTTGACAAAATGCTTTGGTAGACATGTATCAAAAATGTGGTAGTATAGACAAGGCAGTGAACTATTTGAAAAAATGCCTCAAAGAAATGTGGTCTCATAGAATGCCACGACAAGCAAATGCAATTGGCAGCTGCTTCTGGTTATTAGTTATGCAATGTGAAGTAATTGCATAAGCTGCTTGGGATGACTTTATAAAAACTATATTGTAATTGAAATTTTGTCATCTATAGGCATCTAGTTATTAGTTATGCAATGTGAAGCAATGCTTTGAGTTTGAAAAGATGTGTAATGCAATGTAATCAACGTTATGAATATAAACTACAAAATTATAAATTAAAGTTCAAAACATAAAAATGTCAAGTGTTTACAATCAACCATAAAATATCATTGATCAATCTGAAAAGTGTGAACATTTTTCTGTGTGGAAGGAAAACAAGAAAATAGTGGTTCAAAAATGAGGAATTTGTCTTCTACACCAAATGAGAAATATTCACAATATGTGCTAGGAAGGAATAAGATTGAGTATGCAAGAACCGAGAATTGCAAAATTGGCTTACGTTTGACTTCCAAACACAAATTTTCACACTTTTCGATGTTCCTTGATGTAAATCAAAAAGTATACATGTGTGTAAGTTGTAAAGTATACACTTGAATACATGTAACTCATATCTATTGAACCATGAATTTATAATGCAAATATGGACACCATTGATAAAAAATATTTGTATTAATCAAATAGCCATGTATGCATGTACATCAATATATGTCAATATAAGTATAAAATATAGTTACCAAAAAGCCATATAGGCTTACGAGAATGCCATATAGGCATACAATGTCAAATATATCGAATACAAAATATGTACAAAATTGCCATGTAGGCATACAACAAAGGGCTCTACATTCAAAATTCATTTCTCTCCATGCTCTGGTTCAAATACAATTTTGTTTCCCTTTCCTGGGTGACCCGATGGCAATAAATCTGTCACCCGTTTCTGTTGAGGAGTGCTCCTGCTGCTCCTCCTAGGGTTTAGCTCCTAGTCAAGTTTCACCTATTACAATAAGAAGTAAAGACATTAATATATAGAAATTACATTATAAAAATTAATATATTTAACAAAATTTAATCCTTCTGACCATCGGCTGATCACTCTCCTCGAGGGAAATATTTGCCTTGATGCTTGAAAGTGCTCGAGTCTAATATAAACCATCCAAATATGAATTAAGCCTTCTGAATCAATAATGGTTTGATTTTTTCACTAGAACTAGTTCATCTATAACAATGAATGTAAATTGAAATTTATTAATTTGCCTCATACCTCCCCTATCAGAGCCATTGAGGATTGTATAGTGGAGTAAACACCAATATCCATTGCCCTTGTAACGTTTGGCGGTGTTTCTATCACCAACATCTGAAAATAAAACAACAAATTATTCAATCACAAAATGGTTATCAAATTTGAAGTAATGCTTTGAGTTTGAATGATGTGTAATGCTGCGCGTAACCAACAATATGATTATCAATTTTTTAAAAAGCAATAACCTGGGACAATCACATTGAAAAAAAAAGACCCTTTAGGACAAATTTTAAGTGAAAAAGCGTCAAAGCACAATGTAAAATATGACAACCAATATGAGAAGAAGAGATGATCTAGTCAAAAGGAGCTTTGATAGTAGCCAACTGAGTTAAGTATGACAAATCCAATTATCACTGTTGCAAGGAATGGAGTAAGAGCTAAATAAAGATACAGCGACAATAAAAAATGATGGAGGTAACTTGTCAAGGGCCTATTCTTCAAAACCCTTATTAAATGCTTGTCATAGTTTAAGATATGCAATAAATGTTTGACAATGGAATTAACCTTTTGAGGATGACAGTGATTAAATTGAGGTCTCCTTTTACCATGAAAAGGCTGAATATTCTTTCTTTGGCCTATCATTATGATTTTTAAGTTTCCTCACTTGAGTTAAATATAATAGTCAAGTGTTTATACCAAAGATGATAGAGAAAATAATCATGAAAAGGAGAATATGATGGTGATCAATGACAAAGGCGATGGCACATTTGGCCGGTCCGAAAGAGTAGAGGAATGCATAGTGAACATCATGGTACAACTTATGATATAAATTTAACCCACACATGGTTGATGTGCTTTGAATCCTTGCATCTAAAGGAAATTTTCTTAGCATAAATACTGCTTGCTAGAGAATTTCAATGTTGCCATTGTAGTTGGCATTAAAGCTGGTACCTGCAACATTGAAAATTATCCTTATATAAGAATTCCCTCCCTCTTGTTGATTGGCTTGTAACACTCTTGATGGTGGTTGTATGAAATATAATTATGATTCCTCTTCTACATTAGAGGGTTTGTATCCTTGATCTGACCCTTCTAAATTATCAGAATCAAAATCACTAGCTTCCATATTCAAAAATTCCCAACCAACATCTTCAATAAATTTATCTAGATCATCAGTAATAGTCTTACAAATTGGTTGCTAATTCAAGTTCATTCTACTTTCATAATACTTTATATCCATGGAGTTCATCCATTCCTTGATGCCATCAAGTGAAGATTGAGGAATGGCGTACATATGGAGTACATCTCCTTGAATTATTTGAAAACAATAGCCATATCAAATCCCTTTTTCCCAAGTCCTACTCTCTCAAGGTTAACAATCTCAATCTTAGTAATAGTGATTACTAAGAAAGGTAATTCCACCAACTCTACCAAAAAATTTACCATAGGAACAATAAAAGTAGAGGATTTGAAAGGAACTCCATGAAAACCAAGCTCTCTAAATGCTATATAAAACTCTAGTTCAAAATATTTTAGATGAGGTTGCTCCCATAGCTCTCTTACTCGCTTGACAAATCCTTGAAACTATGTATTGATTTTATTTTTCCTATTCCTCTCTTATTGTTCTTCCTTAATTTCATCAAGATCATGCATTGACCTTCTTGCCCCTCCTAAAGTTTGGACCACATCCATTACCTCCACATAAAACTGGACATCCTTGGTCTTCATGGTTCCCACGCCATGATATGGTTATGCAAATGAAAATGAAGAAAAGTAATCATCTCCTTATCCATTGGCTAGAAGAATGCATGCTTAATGTTTTGATACATGATATTAGCTCTCTCTTCTACTCTCATGGTTGAATATCAAAATCCAGTATGGTGGGCCTCCAGAGTTCTAGTCATCTTTCTTCCTCTTCCACCAAATGTTGTCCTAGTCCACATGCCTGCCAGCCTAATTGGCCTTGTTTTTGAAAGTTGAAGTTTCTCCTGAGTCACCAGTGTAGCTCTCTCTACCTTTCCAAACTCTTTCATTGCTACAAATCATCTTTAGGATTTAGTCATTTGTACCACATGGTTGATGTGCTTTGAATCCTTGCATCTAAGGGTTTAAAACCTTAGGGGCCTTAGATGAGAAAAAGAAGTAATGTTTTTCTTTTCTTTTTATGTGAGGACGTAGTAGTGAGATAAAAGAGGACTATATAGAAAAATGAAAAAAGAAGACATAAAAATTCATGGACCATACTATATCACCTACATGCTAGCTAAAAAGGACATGAATGTAGTAGATTTAGGTATGATAGGGGTATTGCAAGGTATATTTGAGGAATATATAAGAATGAAGAAGAATTCAATGGATCAAATTAGTGTCAAATGTTTTCCTAAAGATCTCCCACACCCTATTAGGAATTTAATCATTTCTAAAGCATTTTCCGTCTTATGGGAAAGTTTGAGAGGAGGCTCAATAGTTGAGAGTTTAATAGTACTTATGTAACTTCTTTCCATTACAATCATGATTAGTTAGAGAACATATAGGGAAACTTGATGAGCTATGCAACAAATGAAGAGAATATAGGGTATTTTGACCTAGTCTTAAGCATCTTCAAGCATCTAGGAGATATTGAAGGAGTCTTGGCTGATAGATAGGGTCGAGGATAGAAGTTTTATTTTTGGTTACATTGACATCATGTGTAGGACATCCATAGTCTTATTCTTGGTTATGTTGACATCACAAAAAATTATATAGGATGGAGTAGAATGTAGCTCTACCTTTGTCAATTCCATGTTAAATTTTTATTATATATAGCTTGCTAGTGTAGGAGTTATAAGACAAACAATCATAGTAGGATGATTCTTAAAAGCTTAAATAATAACCTAAGGAACCCATATACTCTTATGACTATATATACACAAATCTAGATTAAACTTAGAATTCATTAGTTAAGTTCTCTTTATTCTATATTACCTCTGTGAATGTTTGAGTAAATCTACTCGCACTCAGAGGTGTTCCCTTCAATCCTTTGATAGTACCCTGTTCAACATCCAAAATCACATATTAAAATACCATTCGTAAAACAATGCTATTAACACATGTGTACTAAATTTAGAATTGTTTACTAACTTTACATACCCCACTGATAGGAGTACTGCAAAAATAAACAGGCTGATGACTAGTATATCTAGGCTCAACGCTATGACCCTGCAATTTTATTAAAATAATAAAACTAAATTAGTTAATCTTGCATTTCACAATCGAAATTTAATAAAGTAAATTCAATGAACATGTTGAATTTTACCTAACTGTCAATACCATATGCATCATGCAGAATGTCAGCCGCCCTCTCCATCCCCGTAGATGCATACGGATCAGGCTGCGTAGAAGCATGTGGATCCTGCATAGCACCCTCCTGAGGGCCGGTAGGGTCATACGAACAAGTGAAACCCACAAGATGCGACACACATGGCCTCGAGGCACCACGAAGACTCCCGCAGTTGCGGTACGTACAATGGGGCTAGTGTGGTGGATGACACTCTCTGATCAGGGATGTGATCACGCAAAGTCTCTACATCGGCACTCTCCCTTTTGCAACTTCTGAGGCATCCTGAAATCGCGCTCGTAAGAAGTTGCCTAAGCCGGATGTCGTCTCCCATTAGGTGGTAGGATCCGGTGCATCCGGACCTATCACGGTGACCCCACCTCTCCCTGAAACTCCCTCATATCAGAAATAATTCGAGTTTGGTTCAGCACAAACTCACGGTATAATTTCCTAAGAAATATTGGGGGGCTTCCGCGGTTATTGCGATTGGGTGTCCAAGAGATATATACCATCTATCCATAAAAGCGGTTCCCTAATGAAATCCTCTTGGGGTAGGGAATTTGGCACCAATGAATAGGAAACCTCTTTGCATTGAGGGTGAGATTTTGATTTGTTTTAGGGTCAATGAATAGAGAGCACAAATCGCCTTTAGTAATCTTTAAATATTTTACTTGTTTATATGATAATTTGTCTACATAATATGCCCTCGATGTTTCCCTCCTATTTTGCCATCCAGATATTTGTTGGCTAATTGCATCTACATTTTTTAACAAATCCTTTAATGAATTTGCTAGATGTATTCTTTCTGTGGTTGAAGAATTTTGATCACTCAACCTACTAATAAGATCCTCAACTTATTTTCTATTGTTTTCAATTTCACTCCTCAAATTTTCTTGAGTGCCAGGAGGGTATTGAGAGAATGGTGGGGGAGGTTGATTTTGTTGTTAAGGCTGATTTTGTTGAGGTTGATTTTGTTGAGGCTGATTTGGTTGAAGATTTTCCTCCTCTTGTTGAGGATTTCCTACAAATTAAAAAAAAATCATTCATTTCTAAACTAAAACAAAAAAAATCAATTTAAAACTAAAAAATTCATAACAAATACCAAAGAAAACTTACCTCTTGCATCTCTTCGTCGTCGTGGCACCATATTTGTGAAGAAAATCCAATTGAAGTTGATGAAATGTGAAGAAATCACCTCTCCAACAACGCGAGCGTGTAAAGCAGGGTTTTTGGCCGTGGGTGGAGATGAAAAACAGTAAAAAGAAAATGAAAAATGATATTTGGATTCACTTTTTTTTTTGCTTTTAAAAAGACGTAACGTGTTCGCGTTATAACACATTCTCGTTATAACGCGTTCTCGTTATGGCGTGTTTTTTTCTTATTTGGCCACAAAAGTGCGACCATCTTGGTGCACTTACCCTGAAATGCCTGAAAGAAATGTGGTCATGTGGTGATGGAATGCCATGATAATCCATATTGCTGCCTTGCTGCTATATGGATTGTCATGGCATTCCATCACCATGAGACCACATTTCTTTGAGGCATTTTATGAAATAGTTCACTGCCTTGTCTATGCTACCACATTTTTCATACATGTCTACCAAAGCATTTAATCAAATAGTTCAGTGCCTTGTTGCTATGGCTAAAATCCTAAAACAGGTGCTTTTGAACAAGATACAAATGCTTGGAAAAATTCTATCAAAGCATAATAGTAAAATATTGAACATAGTAAATCTATTAATGACAGTCCAAAAATCCAATCACATGAACTCAATCAGGTACCCCTTAAAAGGCAGTTTAATTACACTCAAGCATAGAGTAGTCATCATGATAATGGGCAGTTGTCAAAGCTTTGAAGGTTAAAAGTGAATAAGGAGAATCCTATATTATTGAGATTGAGAATTTTGGACAAGCATATGAAGATACACAAACTAA
Source organism: Sequoia sempervirens (assembly GCA_007258455.2). NCBI lineage: Eukaryota > Viridiplantae > Streptophyta > Pinopsida > Cupressales > Cupressaceae > Sequoia > Sequoia sempervirens. The sequence goes on from VDFB02051202.1 coordinate 15,874, forward strand.
AAACTAGTGATTGCTTCAATAGGTTATAGAGAGATGGTTATAACAACAATCTAGTATATGAGAAGGGGCATGAATCAATCATGGACAGTGATAAATTCATGAAGCATCCAAGAGCTATGGTGAAGTAGAAGGTAGAGCAGACCTATGATAGTGGTATGTAATGAATAGTCATCATAAGGAGAAAAGGAAAAAGTTATTAAAGGAAACCTTTGACAATCTATGACAGTCCCTTATGATGACAACCATGAAAGAGGACATGCCTTGCTTCCTAGGGTAGTCCTATCAATGAAATTCATTACAGAAGTCAAAAGCACAAAATTTTATTAGAAAATAAAGTTAAGGACAGTATTATCTTGAAGGTGAACATAACAAAAAGAAATGCTTGATGGAGTAACAACCTTAAGGACAATCATGAGAAGCACTCTTCATCATCAAAGGTGTATGGTCAATGAGATGAAAAGATTAAATGACTATACAATATCAAAGTATGAAAATTGAAATTCAAACCTATGATAATGGTGCCATATGACTGTTGAAAAGGTAGTTTTTCTGTAATAACATCAATGGTAGTCAAATAATGATGTTGTTAGTCCCTACAAAGGAAGGTAGGGTAGAGTTTGAGAAGGCATTAGGTGAGGTTTTCAAAGAATAGTTAAGAGACAACAAAATCATAATGGTTGGTTGTCAAAATCAAGACAACATTCACCATTCTCAAGGACAAAAAAGGAGCAAATTAAATGTGAGCATGAGAAAGTCATTCCAAAAGGATTACCACCATGATCAAGGATAATCATTCAACTATCAAAGATAACATGTCATGGGTAGTCTTGAAAGCCAAATAGGAAGCAATGCAAATTCCTGATATGATACAATTATATGAATGAATAAGTATGCCAATGTTCAAGAGTGAAATGATAGAGAATAAAGAAGGAAGGAGATAGAGGAATACTACAACACAGAGATAAAACAATGATTTTGAGAAGGACAATATCATGAAGCATATAAAGAGGTTTGTTATATGACAAAAAACCTTAGGGAAAATGAAATGTGGATGAACAGTCATAAGACAGAGACATATGACAATAAAAGGGGCATGAACATCCATCAAAGCATTATATAAAATTGAATTTTATCAAAGGTTGCATTTACAAGTGGCTTGGTAGACTGTTGGAGTAAGTAGTAGGGCCGATATTATATAAGTTATTGACTTTCTAAGCTGGTTAAGCCAAGGAGTAGGGCTGGTCTTTAATGATTTTAAAACCCTCAAGACACAACTAAAGTGCCTTTCCACTTGTTACAGTAAGTCACCAACCAAATATAACAAAAAGTAAAGATGTTATAAACTTTGCATAATGAACCTCATTTAGGGTTTAAGAAAAAAATTGCAAGCAATGAAGTAACCCAAAACAACTTCAAACAAACTCAATGGGTTTGAAAACATGTAATTGATTTGTAACCTTTGATTCTAACCATATACCTTTGATGCATAATATTATGCTTTTGACTTTTGTTAGATCCTTGTAGAAGCATGAAGATATCATCAACAAACACCAATCATGTCTTTATGCCTAAAACCTATCCACTGAATACCTTTGAGTCACAACATCAAAATGTATTATCCATCAACAATAAAATGTGAATGATGAATGTGCAATGAGTACTTGTTCAATACCTCTAACTCTATCATGAAACAAATTTGTCAAACTTTTACAACAACTATCAATACCTTTTGCACCAACACCATGTGAACAAGTAATGAATGAACAACAAGGACTTTGACATGAATATCAACAACCACTTTGGCTTTAGATCACCAAATGAATAAATAATGTCTTTGAAACCAATCCATGACAACACAATGAAGCAACTCACTCTACATGCAGTTGGCATCAAACACCTTTTGCATTACCAACTCCATTTACCTTTGATATTAAAGACAAACAACATCAACATAGATGTGTATGAAATTTTTTGAAGTATACATAAGGCATGTGGTCTGTTTGATGGAATTCCACAAAGGGTTGTAGTCATGCCTCAGATTTGCAGACAGTTCAGGGAAATACCCAAATATGGTAGAATCTGAAAGTTAATGACCAATAAGTTGTGAAGGTGTTAATCATGTCGAGAATACAATTGCTAACCTTCTAATAGACAAGGTAGATAGTCACTATTGGTGAAAATTAAGGTGTCTTGACAATGAGAAGAGATGACTTATATGTCAGCCCTAAGACCTTGAACGAGAGATGAGAATTTTTAAAAGTGTTTTATAGACCTAATCATAGTCAATAGATCTACTATGAAGGTTAGGGTAGCAACCTATAGCTAACAAATGAAGAATGATCATAAATAGAAGGATTTATCTATGCCATATGGAAGAGAGATAGGAAACATGCTCCATTATCATGTGCCAACATTTTGAAAAAATAATGATCAGTTAAGAGCATTTGGAAAACATGTAGGAGTGGATTATGGAATAGTCAAGGCAGTTTGGTAGTAGCTGGGACATCAATGAGCAGTTTGAGCTTTCTAAGGGAAATGTAGAAGAATTTAAGGGAAATTCAACTTCTTCCACAAATCTAGAAGCCTCATCACCAACTAGAGCACATTTCAATGAGACGAAGAGACTAAGTCAAACAAGGAAGCTTCTTTGGCATGTAAAGGAGGTTGGCTTTATTTCAGCCTTCTAACTTAGTCAAACATACTTCGTATATGCTATCCTATGGTTGGGATTAGATATAGGACCCCCAAGCTATAATTTCAACTTAGCTCTTTCATATTTTTTAGTTGCTACAAGGGTATGTGCAGGATCATGATGGGCCAAAAAGTGGCAATATGATGGGTATGTGGCTGACGACTTTTTTTTACCAAAAATTGATGAAATGAAAAGGGTTTTAAAGGAGATTCTCATCTTTCCACCAATATAAATTATGCTTTACTTTGAATTTAATAAGTAATTATTATTCATTTTCCATTCAAATTACGACTAAAGTCCTGATTGATAGACTAATTGAAAAACATCTATATCTTTCAAACGGTATCACATTTTTTGAATCTAAAATATGAGTCACATTCTATGCTTTGCATACTATAGGATTAAAAAAATAAAATTAAATTTCATGAAGTTTTGACCAAGTTAAGGTGGTCAAACATACGAGTTTTTTATATTTTTTAAAATTTGTAATAAAAATTCATGAATAATTATTTACTTAGAAAAAAATTACAAAAAAATATGCATCACATCGGGACATGAGTGCTCTACTTATATGTAAAATATTATAAAAAAATATTATCATTTTATTGTGGTTAGGGTGGTCAGACAGACACCTACTTCTTATTTTTTTCCCTGAAATTTAAGTACTACTGCATTGAAATTTCAAATTTTCACCAAATAGATTTCTTTTTTTTGTAAACAAACCTAGTAGTTTAGAAACTACATTCAATTTTCTACATATTCTATTCTTACATAATTTTGAAATAATATAGATATCTTATTCAATTTTTTATGTCAAGTTGCCTAACTCTGATTTTTCTAATTTTTTTGCCACTTAAGGGCCTGTTTTTTCCATGATGATCCTGCACATACCCATAAGTAGAAAACAACAATGTAACTCATACGTTTGTCTGTCACAACAACTGAGAACACTTTTGTAACACTTTTCAAGCAACAAGAGACATATTTCAGACTTCTATATGAACATGTTAACACTTGAGATCTGTAAACACCAATTGTAAACCTCAATTGTGTTTAAGAGCTAGAAGATAATGCATGCATGAAATGAAAAAAACTCGCCTTGAACATGGAATCTTGATATGGTTGTTTCCCTCAAACTTTGATTGAATAACCTTGATATTTCCTTGATATTGATCTTGATATGGTATCAATCTTGATATGATAGATGAAGGCATGTTTGAGTTGTAGATAGATAATGATATGTAATATTTAAAAATATGAATGACCTAGGTAGATGCAAAGAAGAAAGGAATGAGACACATTGATTAGATGCAAGCAAAGCATATAAATGACTTATGAAAAGTATTCGATATGGGAGGAAAGGATATGAAAGGCTGGATATGGAAATGAATGGAATGGAAAGGATATGAAGTAATCTTTTTTGAGTTTTAGATAGAAAATGATATGCAAGATTTAGAAATATGAATGACCTAGGTGGATGCAAAGAAGAAAGGAATGCAATGCATTGATTAGATACAAGCAAAGCATATAAATGGATTATGAAATGTATTTGGTATGGGAGGAAAGGATATTAAAGGATGGATATGGAAATGAATTGAATGGAAAGGCTATGAAGTGATCATTTGTTTCATCATAGAGTGGAACAAATCCCCCTTTGTTATTGGTTATGCTTTTTGTAATCATCATAGGACGGATTGAATCGATACACACACACACAAGAAAGACTTATGCCCCATTCCTCACTCTCCTTCATACACAACAAGGTGTAGAGATCCTCAAGCTTCCTTAGAATGTGACAAGAAAAAAAAGATATAAAAAGATAATGATATTGATGAAGACACGAGACAAGACTTAAGATAAAGCACAAGTTGTCATGCATGCAATATGATAGGGTAAAAGCACAAAGTTGTGTCACACTTTATAAAGGAAACAACCAACTCTGATCCAACTTTTAAACTTGAATCACTAAAAAGTGGCATATATGTTTTGAATTTTGAAATGGTGTAAACTAGTAAAATATGTGTTTTTTAGTATATTTTATGTTTGTATTTTAAAAAAAAAATTAAAAATATATTTTAAACTAGTTTTTATTAAATTAACACTAAAATTTAGTTGTTGATAAAATGCTGAAAAATGAAGTTCATGAGACGTCAAACTTTTTAGAGTAAATTTTATTTTTTTTCTTTCAAATTTTTTGTGTGTATTTATAACTTGAAACTTTTGTGCATGGATATATTTTTTCTAATTTTGATAAATACATATTTAAATAAATATTAAAATATGCGTAAATAAAAAAAAATTGTTTCCATTGGACATCAACTTTCATATTAAATATTTATCTAAAATGGAAAAAAAATTATACCATCTTGAAATAGATTCTTTTATCTAGTGCATCATGTTTTTTAAATTTTTTTTTAATAAGTTATAGTATTTTTTCTTGGCATGGTAGTCAACCTAATATTTTATGTTGATAACAAAATTTTAGTAAAAATAAAAAATAAAATATAAATAATAATGAAACTGTTAAAATAAATATATTTTAAAAAATACACTTATGGATCTACAAAAGGGTATTTTTATATTTTTAAAAAAATGTTATTTACATTAGTAGGAGTTATTGAAACTTCAAGTTTTTCAAATAATCTTAATTTTTTGGTAAATTGGACTCAAAGTGGCGCTCCATATATTTTTAGCCAACAATTTTAGTTGAAAAAGTTGTGAAAATATCTAACTTAGCTAGAATGAATCTTACTAGATCATATGTTTGACCAAAATTGATTTTTAGTTAGAAATAATTAAATTCAATTGTGCTAATAAGTTGGTTGAAAGTGTGACAGAGCTTTGTGCTTTTACCTGATAATGATAAATATGCAAGATCATGATAATGAAAAATGCTAATGCTAATGCATATGATAAGTACCAGTGCACAAAATAGTTGCAGAATGGAAAACAAAGTGAGTTGTGACTCACTAAAGCCCAATGTTTTAGAATTTTAATGAGTTTATGGTTTGTTTAAATGTGTTGCTCATAACAATGATAACACAATGATAAATAACAATTTAAATGATAATGATAAACAAGATCTTATTCCTTAGTCAAGTTGAAAACCAAAGGAGATATAGATGGATAAGGATCAATAATATGGGTTAATGATAAGACATGTAAGGATACACCCTAGATGGAGGATAAAGATAGATGGATCAAAATATGAAATGCTATGGGTGAAGGGAACCAATGGCAAGGGAACCCAAAATGTTTTCTCTTATACAAAGGATAAATAGAGGACCTATGGAGGACTCCAAAGATGACATGCCAAAGTAATAACATGCCCCCATGCTAAGAGGTATGACAATTTATAACGACATGACATGGATATGGAAGATAAATGGATATGAAAGGAAAGATGAGATGGACGAAAAGTGATATGGAGGATGGAAGACACACATGGTATAAAGCATGCATTAAATACTTGTTCTTGCTATTTTTCCCCAATACTTTATGCAAGATCAAAGGAAGGTGGATGGATAAAGTGGATAGCATGGAATATAAATGAAGGAATATGATGGCTAAGTTAAAATAGGATAATCAATAATGTATTGCACGAATGGAAAAGTCTTGCTCCCAAGTGTACAAGCAAGGGTACATGGATGGATGTGAAAGCTAGTGGATATGAATGGGTATGAATGGCCATGGAAATGGAAGCTGATGAAGGTGTATGGATATGAATGGAGGACTCAAGTTTCTCTTTGCGGAAGATAGTACTCCATTGACTAAATGTTTCTTATAGACCATGGCTAACATTTTCCCACTTAAAGACGTTGGTAGGAAAATTGGTAAAGATAATGGAATGGATAGGGATAGGTAGAAGGGGGTTAAGGATTCATGCAAAGGATTGGATTAAAGGTATGGAATGAAGGATGAAGGTTGGATGGAAGTATGGAATGGAGTCGTTATGAGGGAATGTGGGAAAGAACAACATTGGCACACACCTTGAAGGGTGGTGAAAGTTGAAGGATTGAGAGTGGGTTGGGATAATAAACTTGGACATATAAGGACCCAAAATGGATTTGGAGGACAAGGAAAGACTTCTGATTGGATCATGAGATGGAATATACTTAGATGGAGGAATGTATGATGGTGGAATAATGGAGTCTTTTGGATTAGCAAGTTGGGATATCGATTTTTATTTTTTATTTGAATGCATGGATTCTTTTGCTTTCTTTGGAACCCACATTGTTTTCAATTTTGATTTTTCTTTATAGCCTTTTAATTTTTTCTTAATTGGCACCTTCCATTTTCTTGGAAATGTTTTGCTTTTGATTTTGGAGCATATTTTTCTTTATTTTGGTATGTCTTTTTAGTGAGACGTGATGATATTTAGGTTTTTGTGGATTATTTGATTTATGCATTTCTTGTTTGGTATCCCAATTGCTTGGATAGGCCATAGAGGGATTTTATGAAAAAAGTGGATTTTGAAGTGGGAGGTGTATGAAGGAATTCAAGGGTATGTGCCTTTGTTGTTCTTGAAAGGGAACGTAAGGATATGCATTAGGAACATATGGTCGCAAGATGGATGGAAGGGTTGATGGATAGGGTCCAACAATAGATGGAAAAGATGATGGAGGAGGTGGACATATTGATCTAAAGGGAGGCCTTTTGTGTTTGAAAGAGCTACCAATGTCTTGAGAAGGAGGTATGTAGCCAAGACCATAAGAATTTAGATGTGTTTTAATATTAGGGTGTTCAAGTAAATGGAAGTCATGAAGGTGTGTGGTATTGTAGGAGAAAACCAACTTTTATAAAAGGTGGATGAACCAAAATTATATTTTTGTGGTTCATGAATGGGATCTTGTGAAAGATTAGGATTATCATGTGATGTGATGGAAATTCTTATACCTTAGGGGTCTTGAATTTATTGAATGGATGGAAAGATTTATTGAATGAATTTATGGACTACGATTATGGTATGGAGTTGAGAGACTTGGATCATGAGATGGGATGTGTCATGACATGGAATGGAATGTTGAGATGGAATGGGATCATGAGAGGGAGTACTTTGATCTTCACATAAAGGGGGATCTATGATGTTATGCTTTGGATCAATGAGGTCAGGTGAGTGACATGGTTTAATTTCTATAGGTGCTACGAAGGTGGAAAAACATGAAATGGATGAGGTGGATAAACATGGGATGGATGAGGTGAAAGTGGGTGGAACTAGAAGACTAGGACTACCATTTTGTGAAATAGTATTTTGCATCGGGTATTGTATTCCTTTTAGGGTGACTTTTGGTGTTCCTTTGGTGAAATAGGATGGATAGGTGTTGGTTGAACATGGAAGAAATTTTGGTTTCCCTTGTCAATGGAGGAAAAGGATGACATGGAGGGTGACATGAGTTGGTATAAGTTTCAATGGTATGAGTTGGAGAAATTCAAAAAGATGTTGAGGTATGAGTTGAAAGATGAAGGATATGTTAGGCTCATATTGATCCATGGTTTTAGGTAGGTTTATGGTTTTTCTTGCTTGATTAAGATTTAGATCTTGAATACCCCATCCCACTATGGAAGATCATACACACCTCCAAGCATATATACATTCTAATCAACCATGGTATTCAATCATATCTTTAGATGTTTGATAAATGTACAAACACAAATAATTTGTATGATAGTGAAATGGCTTGTTGCAATGAGCACTTTCTATTCTGTACACTATAAAAATGTATTGAAGTGCACCTTCATATTGCAGGCTAGAAAACACAGTGGGTTGTGACTCACTTCTCAATTCCTATTCTATAGATTGTAACAAAATAATGTATTGAAGTTAACCTTCATATTTTATAACAACCCTTGGTTTGAGTAAACATTGCATTTGAATATCTCCATATGCTTGGAACAAAAAATGCACATAATAGTTGCAGGTTGGAAAACATGGGGTTGTGACTCACTTCTCAATTCTTGTTGAATGCTCAAGGGTGTAGAGTTTGGGGTGGAGTTGCAGTGTGGGGATACATAAAAGTAACCAGATGGAGGTGAGGGCTATAACTAACTAATTGGTTTGTTTTGTGTAGAGGGTTATGGAAGAGTATGCGGGATGTAGGTTGTATAGCACACAATGTTTTCCAACATGCAATTATACGTAGACAGTATGGTTGTAATGAAACTCTTGTGTTTTTTAGGCATTAAGAATTTAATGAAAGTCACCTACAAAATTTATAACTCTTGGGTGGACTAAATTTTGGGATTCAATTTCGTCATATGATGGTAAAAGAAAATGCACTGAATAATTACAGTTTGGAAAACAAATTGTGGGATGTCAGTAGATGCTTTTATGAAACTTGCACAGATTCCAAACAACTCCTCATTTATTCAATATGATGGAAGTTGACAGAACTCTCCCTTCTCCTAGTACAAGGCCCATGGTAGAAAATTCCAACTATCACTTTCTTATTCTTATGTAAAGCATTACCTTTCATATGTTAATTCCAACATTTTGCAAATATTAATATTTAAAATGAAACTGTAATCTTTCATTTCCTTTTGATGGACAACAAGTTGAGGAACACATGTATTGTGATGTTCATCTATTGTTAATGCTTCGAGCTTGCAGATTTGTAGCCTTTTTTCCTCCTCGCTTGTGACTTCCGCCAGTAAGAAGACCACTTGGCTGAAAAATTTCCCCTTTGCAACATCTGAATTGCTAAAAAATCATGCACTACAAAATACGAATTGCATAGTTGGTTCAATTTCATCTTCATATGCAATAAGAGATAGTGGCAGCCTTGCATTTCTATTGCTCACCAATTTGGCTAGTGATTGTTGAGTTGTTGAGGAAATGGTATGGGCTTGGATTTTGTTTAAAGGGATAATTGTTACTCCTGTATGTAGATGTCCTATTTGGAGTGGGAGCTTTCCTGTCTGCTATCCACTACCACATTACACAAATTACCTCCTCCACCAACCTCCAATGCAACTATTGTTGTGGAATCTTAAACTTTTATCAGTTGTGCAACAACACCTTTGACTTTTGACCTATCAGTTGTGCAACAACACCTTTGTCTTTTGAATTTTATCAATTGTGTAACAACACCTTTGACTTTTGACCTATTAGTTGTGCAACCAAACCTTCCATTGTTGTCTTTGTTTTATCAAATTCCTTTATTTTAGATTGTAGCTCTCTCTGAACATCATTAAGCTCATCTTCTTTTGACCATGAAAACTTCTTCTTGTGTTTTAATTCCTTTTATAATTGGTTAATTTTAGTCTTTGGTTGTTTTGATCCACTTTGAGAATTTCCAACTAATGCTTTTGTAGTGTCTTTATCATTAGACTATGCAGATGTTTCTTTTTGCAAGCTCGTTACATAACTTGTTTTCCTTTTTAGATAAGACTTTCATACCTCCACCCAACTGATTCTCTTTTTATGCACTTAGATCTGGTTTTTCCTTTTCCTTATCATCCATTTCCAATTGTATTTGTTCCATGGAATTGCTAACTTCAATAATGGTTGGATTCATTTGTTCAACTCCACTTATAGCATCATCTCTCTCTTTCTTTGCTTGCACAAATTTATATGCAATAGAAAACCTTTCAAATTAATCCACTTCTGCATTTCCATTTTCCCCTTGCACATACTGCACATGCTCCTTCCTCCACTTCTCATGAGTAGGAACAACCTCTTCAGTCAATACATTATCTATCTCATTCACTTTGGTATGCTTATTCCCAAGTTTTTTTAGAGCAGATTCCTTTTTCATTACATAATTTCTAGTACGTCCTCATATTTTTTTATTACTAGCATGTCATAGAATTCTCATAACAAATATTTTTTGGATTCTATTGGATTTGTTGCAGGAAAAGGGATAGAGTTTTGAATTTATTGAATACTTTCATGTACCTTTGCAGCTAATTTTTTTCCAACTTTGAGAGTGTATTTATGATTACATAATCCATATGTTTCTTTTAACAAGTTATTTGCAACAAGTGTATTTATGATTACATAATTCATATTTTTCTTTTAACAAGTTATTTGCAACAAGTGTATTTATGATTACATAATTTGTATGTTTCAGATAATACTTTCATGTCTCCACCCAACTGATTCTCTTTTTTTGCAATTAGATATGGTTTTACAACAGTGAGTGGGTTGCAGTTTTTATAACACCTTGTGTTTTCCAATCTATAGTTTTAGAAAAAAATATTCATGTAACTAAGACCTTTTTTTTCATAAATGTACTACGATATTTATTTATTTTCTCAAGTAGACTGAACTAGGTAACTGTGAATCCCTAAAAAAAAAAGAGGAATCATGGGGTCTCTTCTAAAGAGCGGATTTTAATCCTTTCTTTGAAGACATGGAAGGATATAGAAAATCTCTAAGCTACAAGTTTGCAAACTCCTGGAGCAATGAGGAAGTAAAAATTGGAGGGCTTCATTTCACTGTTACTACTAAATTAATAGCTCAAGCTACGAGCATGCCTTATGAAGGAAATAAGATCACTAAGAAGAGTACGGGGAATTACCTGCAATACATTAATATTTTTTTTGAGGCAAAAGAAAAATCAAGGATATTTCAGAATGACTACTCCAGATTGAAGCTTTTGACCTAGGCTTACCATAATGAAATAATTTACTATTAGGGTCATTTTCAGTCAGTTCACGACTATCACTTTCCCATTTTAAATCATATTCACCACTTGGAAAAATTAACCTTCCTTTCTTTCTCCTTTCATCCCTCCAACAAAGCATGGAAAATGACTCAAACCCCCTCGTTGCATCAAGGTCTTATAAGATCTATCTGTAAGTTTTTCCTTGACACCACACCATAAAAGAAGCTTTCCAGTAATCTCCTTGAAAACCCCTAGTCTCCTAAAAGCTTTGTTTGCATTGAACTTCTAGAAAGTAAACCTCACTCCCCTGACAAAGCACCTAAGTCAAAAAAGAGCAAGACCTCTTCCCCCTAGTTTGTTAAACCCTCCTTGGAAGAGCTCTTAAGAATTACCCTAGAGAAGCATATTTCTTCACCCCCTTCTTCAGGCCTGATTAAACATAGAACTTAGATGGAGATAAATGAACCTAGCCTGAAAAACCCCACAATTACTATCTCTAATGACAAGGATACTAGCCCAATTAGTGGCTCAGTGCCCCCTGGTGGACGTAGGTCAACCTGCCTGACAATTGTTACCTCTAAAGGGATTGAGGTTGGAAAAAAGGGTATAAAATTGTTGAGGGGGAGAATAATATCTCATCTAAGGAGGTTGCCAAAAAAGGGAAGAAAGTGGTCAAAGTGGAGAAAGATGATTCTTTAGAGGAAGAATACGTCCTAGATAACTTAGGGGAAACTAAATTTTTTAGAAGAGGAAGTTTTTGAATTCGAAGAGGAGGAAGAAAGCCAAGATTCAGAAGAAGAAAACAATGAGTAGGATGAGGATAACGACGCAGGTGAAGGGATAGATGCTGGAAAAGAAGATGGGAAGGAGGTTGCCAATGTAAGTCAAACTGATTTGGAAGTCTTTGAAACCCCTACTCAAACCTTTCATAATCAAGAAATTCTTAAGGAGGAATAAAATAAAAATGTTAATGCTAGAATTAAAAATCTTACTGTGCGAGTGGAGAAAATTGAAAAATAGATGAAGCAGACAATTCTAAGAGGATACAAGCTATGGAACGTGCCATCAAGAATATTTGTAGGGTCATGGATGGTATAATAAAAATAATGGTTATGGGAACCATCTTAGGGCAAGGTAAAATTCAAAAACAACAAAATAAGAAAGGCTAAAGGAATGAAGTTGATCAGTTTGAGAGAATGGAGCACAAGGATAACATGGACGAAATGGTCAAAGAACTCCAAGGGAACTGGAGTGTCATAGAAGAATCTTAATATGTTTTTAATGATTTGGCTCTAGACTTGGTTATTAGGAATTGGAGCCTTTTTTTTTTACCTTTAGTTTATTTGCTAAAAAACTTAATTTGGATGTTAAGTCTGCTATCGGCTCTATATGGCCTTGAAAAAATTTAATTCTATGTTTTTTACTAAATACTAGTAATCTTGATAGTAGTAGGATATGGACTATTCTGTATGGTTTATTTTGTGGTTCTAACAAGAGAAAGGGTTTATGGATCATCTATTTTTGGCCACACCTGTGGTCTAGGCTATTTGCAATCTTTTTGTGGGTATGCTCCTTCATTGTTGGGTTAGTATGTTTTTTATTATGATAAGAGGTTTGGGTAAAATGTAACTATCTTTGGGCCTGTTTCTTTAGTGTTGTTTATGTTGATCTTTGTTATTCTCGACTAGATGTTGTTTGCTTTAGTTTATTTTGTTGTCCTCACTTTTGTATGAGATCATGGCCCTAACCTTTCTTATTTAATAAAAAATAATTCCCATCATCCAATATGAACCATTTATTGAAAAAAACTTGATGGAATCTAAAATAAAAGTAAAGAAATAAAAATGTTGTCTCTAGAACAAAAGAATTTAACAAATAATTTGGGAAAAAAAATCACAACTATTGAACAAGTTTTTTTGTTGTTGTTCAACCTAAAGAAAAATAGAAACTATGTCAGTTGCTTATTTTATACATGAATATTCATATTATATCTACTTCTGATTTTCAAAACTAAAATTCTTATAATATAGATTATTTTGTGGATTTTTGATTTTCTAAATCATTTCTTAAAATAAAATATATTCCTAAAAATATTGGAAAGAAATAATTGATGTTACTAAGGGACATCCAATTATAGGAAAGCCCCTTAAGATATGAAGAATAGCTCAATATGTTCACTTTTACTAATAATAAAGGTGGTTTATTGCTGATTTTCTAGAATTTAAAAACGTGTATTGTGATTCTCTCTTAGGCTACTATTTCTCAATAAATATGAACCACAAAATATGATAAAAACATATTTTATTTTGAGAATGATGAAAAATGGGTAAAAATTACCATTATCAAGTTTACAAAGTAAATATCAGGGAAATTTGGTAAAAAGGATGAATTGTCAAAGAAAATCGAAGATCATTACCAACATCGAACAATCTCCAAAAAATAGAGAATTTTTTTTTTCAAGAATACAAAAGAAATATGATTGAAGATAGGAGAGTTTATCAAATTAGAGAAATCTTATCCAAGGAATTTTGTAGCATGTATCCATTAGAATTCTAGTCACAAGACCAAGAGGAATGTGGAATGAACATTACACCAAAATGTGAAGGTAAATTCCTCACAAACTAACATATTTATTAAGTGCTTAATAAGTTGTAGAAATGGAGGAATATTTGCAGAAACTCATAGATGGAGGATTTATAAGAGATAACTAAAGTCCATATTCATATCTAGTCAATCTTGTCAATACACATGCAAAATAAGCTAGGGGAAATAGAGGTTTTGTATAAATTATAAATCACTGATTGCTCTTCCATTCAATTATCCAATTCCTTTTAATGTTTTATTTGATCAAAGGAGAACCTAATTTTCAAGTGTGCTGAAAGGGTCATATCTACCTCTAGTTGAAGTTGCTCATGGTTTGGTGCTCCACAAGCTGATTTCTTGAGTTACAACGTATGGAAGGTTGTTTGAGTGTTCTAGGTGTGTACATTCTTCAGCTGAAAGTTGTTACGAAGGAATTTGTTGGATTTCAGGGTGTTTATGGAATATTCTAGATTGTGTTCAAGTTTTGTGTGTGGTTCGCGATTCATCTTTGGATTTGAGGAAGCGTGTACTTAAATCTTAATGGTGTTTACACATATTTGGCTAGCCTTGGGTGTTTACACTAATTGTGGATTTGCTTCAATGATTGTGGAAGCATGGCATGGTGTATATGTATGATGTGGGTCCTAGTTAAGATTTGGTGTGGTCTGCTTTCATTCCTTTCCACCGCGAGAATGCTTAGTGTCGACCTAATTTGAATTTGCATGGTTGAGGTGTATAGCTAACCTTGGAGAATATTTTCAAGGTTGAATAAGGTATAAATAAGTGTTGTGTTGATGGAGGATTGTGTAGAGAGTGTGTGATGC